>JASANB010007936.1:0-59699 GCA_030248155.1 Sabatieria punctata
CGGAATGGGTGGGCCCCCAGCCGAACCGGCTGGGTTTTGTAATATCCACACTTTAGTGGTTCAGATCAGCGAATAAAAATGGGGGGTCAAAAAATTCCATCCGCCGCCCCCTGCCCGATTTTTTTTTGCAACGCCTCTTATTCTTCTTAATTTCCGCTAAATTTAAATTTAATTTATAAAATGTTTGTTTTGTAAATGCCCGGCCCGGCTTGACCCGCCTCTCAAACATTTATGACTGCCTTCAACCTGGTGCACATCTCTGAAAAACCCAATAATAGACAGGCAAATGATAATTTTTGCATACTGTATGTTACGTACTATATTGTTTAGTTACATGACATATACTATGTATTCAGGGATGGATATTTTCCGAAAAAAACCTCGGCCTGTTTTTTCCAGTTTTTTCGGTTTTTTTTCAAAATCACGGAATAAACTTCAGCCAGCTCAAGTTCTGAGTATCCAAGCCTGGTTTTATGATTCCTAACGCCTTTTCGAGTCTTTTCAGAACAGAAATACACGTCTTACGTAGATATAAATCACGAAACAGGCATGAAACGGTCCCTGACAGACTTCATCAGTAAACGCTATGCAAATATTCTTACAGCAGTTTGCCTTTTTTAGATTTAGATTGCCAAATTTGGTCTTTTCTGTTGTTTTCTCACAGTTTTGAGACAGTCTGGCCTATTATAAATAGCAAAAGTCCATTTTTTAACTGAAAAATGACATATTAGCTATTTTTAGCTTAAATTTTTTCCGACCCTTAGGAAAAACCGGTTTTTTTTGTAAGAAACACACCTCACATCCCTGTGTACAATCAGTTTGACTTTAACTAATAAACTAATACTGAATGTTTCGAGAAACTTGGCTTATCTATCCTCCAGTGGCGTATCCAGGATCTTGCAAAGTGGGTGTAAAATTTTGAAAGTGCCTGGCTTTGCTGCCGCTGCTGTCCGACAAGGGTAAGAAAATTTAACAAAATTAGCCTTCCAAAAACGCGTTCAAAAGGCATCCTGAGCATAAAATTAACGAAATTACATGTTTTAAGTTTAACGTAGTGTGGTTGGGATTCTGAGCGACCACGGCGAGAAAATTTTGTTAATTTAGCCCTCAAAAGCGCGTTTAAAAGGGCAATAAAACAATGATAAAGTTAGTGGAGTTAAAATTCAGGAAATTTTTCACATTTCAAGAAAAATTTTTGCAGGTTTTCTAACCGAAAAAGCCAGATAAAACTGAAAATGTCAAACTACGTACAATGTAGGTAGGCTTGTTTTAGCTAGTTCTCTGGATTTTAAACTAGTTAAATTAAAACCAGGTAAAGTAATACTAGGTATTGTTTTCGAAAATTAACTAGGTAATACTAGGTATACCTGGCTACCGAGATTAAAAGTGCACCACACTGCTTCTGAGCATAAAATAGATAGTTTTAGTACATAATTTAGTACAGTAGATTCTCTTATTTCTGACAGACTTTCGCTTCCCATCTCCACCGCAAAGGGGTGTACACCCCTCCTGGATACGTCACTGCTGCTATCTTCTGTCTATCTTACGCAGTGAGAAAAAGGTTTGATTAATATTTGCAACTTCACTCTCACGATTTTTTCCCTTATGTTATTCTTTTGTTTACAATAACGCCACGTCTGTTCCCTTTCATTTGCTGTCGGCCGAGTCTCCTTTTCTTTCTTGCACTGTCCCAAGCTTCGGTAAGATGTCCTCCAGTAGCTGGTCGTCTCAATCCAGAGGCCAAGCGCCATGAGGGCACCCTCCCGTTTGTCTTCCGCCTCAGACCTCTTGCCAAGCCTCTCAAGCCAGTAAAGACCCAACCGAGTGCATGCGTTCAATGCGGCGTTGTAGCTATTGATGAAGTCGTAATTGACAGCGTGAGTGGGTTAGATACATACGGCTTTTAAAGGGGGACTATAAAACAACAACGTGCAGATTTTCTACCTGCTGAAAGCGCTTTGTTCCAAAGCGTTTTCTATTCGTTGGACCACTGCACAAACTGTTTAGGTTGGTTAGTCTCGAAACTAGGGTTGGGCAAAACGGCAGAGCGTGCCAGTAGTGGTGAGATGGTGTCTATGCATGAGCAGTTTTGAGTTAGAGATTGACGTGGTGGATTGAGGTTGGCCTCGGGTAGCTAATCATAGCGCAAATGGCAGAGGCAATGGTACAATTTGGTGACGGAAAAATAAATCGATGTTAAAGTGTGGTGGGTGGAAACAAGTCGGTGCAATGTCATCTATCTCAGCTTAACGTGCTTTCTGAATGGCACCAAATCTCAGCTTATTGTAGGCCAGAAATTAGCCGGTGCTGTACAGCCAACGCCAAACTCAATTTCGCGGCCAGGAGCCGCAACGGCGCGATAAAATTTCGTTTATTAGTCAACCCCCAAAGTTGGGCGGGCCGCGCTAGGCCGTCATCCCGAGCACCCAATTAATTTCGTCACGTGACCGCGGTGGGCCGGCCGCCCGGCGCACAGCCACGGCCCCTCTCGCAGGCAGAGCATTTATTTACAAGCGTCTTTTGTGTCAACTCTGCCGGCCACTTAGTGCACAACTCGCTCAGCAACACTCAACTGCTAATTGCAATTAACTCCGTCCGATGGCCGATCCCGACTCCCACGACTCGGAGGGGCCTCCTGGTAAGTGTCGCTTGTTATCAGTTGAGATAAGTTTCTCCGGTTGCGTAATTGTTGAGCGCGTCGTCCCGAGCGCCCCATTATTCATCGTTAGTTACTGGTGCTGCGTGCCGTTGATTTGCTGCTCATCTGATCGTGTGTTAAAGCTGCTAAACATTGGCCGGTACGGGCTTTGTGGCTTCCTGCTTTTTGTTGCCAGCTGCTAGACGCACCCACACTTTTTGAGCTTTGCTCTTTCTATGCATTACTGTCCTATATCATTAGCTTGCCAACTTGGACTGGCTCTGCACGTCCGTTTGGTAACATTTAGTCGGCCAGTGCTAATAAATTTATCATGCAAGCTGTTCTGCAGCTTCTTTGTGTCTCCGTTGCCTTCGCTCCACTAATTCCGGCCGCTTATTTCGATTATTCGATGTGCGCGCAAATTCGGCTCCTGCTCCACTTGTCCGATCCCACCTGAAAATTATTGTTCTGCCAGTGCCAATTCTTAGCCTTCCTGGCCCCGTCTTGTTTGCCGGCCGTCTAGGCCGCCGCGTCATCCCGAGCGCCGCCTCATTTTTGGCTTTTATCGATCGATGTCGCTTTCTAATGACGAATAACTTTTAGGCCGGGCCTTATGTTTATTTTGGAACGCACATGTATGCACGCAGCACTGAGCTCTAATTCCTTTCAGACGACGAGCCCATGGACGAGACCAGCAACCTCTCGGCTCCAGTCGAACCCGACGAAGACGAAACGTTGGCCGAGGCCGAGGAAGAGGGTCCGGCAGAAGACGACGACGAGCAGGAAGACGCAGCCGCCACTCCTGCTGGATCGGCCAAAGGTGACACAACTTTTGCCTTTGACGCATGTCATCGATTGCTCTTGGTTAATGGCAGCTCTTGGGGGCCGTCCGCGAGGTCAACCTGACACAATCAAGTGGCATCGTTTCAGGTGGCACTAAACGCAAGCGCAAAGGCAAAGGCAGAGGAAAGGCTGGGCGAAATGCTAAAAAGGCAAAGGTGTCCGGTAGCAACCCGGCCACTCCGTTAGCTCCCGGCGAAGTTGATCTGAGCAACGCAACTGTCCAGGAAGTTTGTGAGACCTACGAGTTACAAGATCTCGACATTCATTTTACCGAGGAAGATTATTTGAACATAACGAGCGCTAAGGTGCGTTTAAACTTGGCGCCTCGCACGCTGTTCTCTGTGTGTCTGCGCGCGTAATTCAATTCAAACTGGTGATTATTTATTTGCAGTCGTTCGAGGCTCGTGTGCGACCGTCGTTGGTGCAGGCGAATCCAAGGGCGCCGCCGCACAAAGTCAAAACGCTGATTCAAGCCAAGTGGCGGGCGTTCCAGGAAGACATGCAGGATCAGATGCCTCTGTCGCGCTCTCAAAAGAAAGGCGGTCGCGGTTCGACCGGCCGCGGTGGCGACAAAACGGTGGTGCCGCCACTGAAGCTACGGTTGCCTGCTAGGAACAAGAAGAAAAAGCGGAACAATGGAGACAGTTCCGACGAAGGCGGTGCCAACTCCGATCAGGAATTCGAGAACTTGCTCAAGGAGCATGAGAAGGAGTTGGACCAGATCGAAAGAGAGAAAGCCGAGAAGAAGGCTGCTCGCGCAGCAGCTAAAGCCAAACCGAAACCGACGAAAGCCAAAGCGAAGCGCGGTGCAAAAGGAGAGGAGGACGGTTATGAGGTGGTGTGTTACATAGTCGCTCTTGTTTTGGAGCGCCGCATTTTTAGTGTCTGCTTAGAACTGGCAAACTGTCTTCTGTTGTTTAGACCGACCATCAAGACTACTGCGAAGTGTGCCAGCAAGGTGGAGAGATAATTCTTTGCGACACTTGTCCTCGAGCTTACCATTTGGTCTGCTTGGACCCGGACATGGAAGAGGCTCCTGTCGGAAAGTGGTCTTGTCCTCACTGTGTAAGTTTCAAACAACCACACACAGTTGCGTTTTAGCAAACTGATTTTGTAGGAAACGGAAGGTCCTGAACGAGGCGAGAGCTCAGTAGAGCCGGCTCCACAAACGACCAAAGGCGAAAATATGGAATACTGTCGCAACTGTAAAAATGGCGGCGGTCTGTTGTGTTGCGACGGGTGTCCCAACTCCTACCATCCCTTTTGCCTCAATCCTCCTTTGACCGCAATACCAGAAGGAGAGTGGCGCTGTCCCCGTTGCGAGGTAAGCAACCACACCTTTGTAGCTCTTTCCAACTTATCCTTTTTCAAATGAACTAGGAACACAAGCCACTGAGTTGAAGCTAAAACTTTGTCTGTGTTCGCTATCACCTATTGGAGCCTCCTTGGTATAGGTGCGATAAAGTTGTGGTATTTATTCAGGTTGAAGCACCTCCGAATCGCCCAGAGCGCATTCTAAGTTGGCGTTGGATCGAGATACCAATCCCTGATCCGAGACCAGACACTGACGATAAACCAGCGGACGCCAAAGCTACTGGTACCAGTTTGCACATCACTACAGCATATGATTAATACAGTTTTGCTTAGAACAAACATCAGGCAAGCCCCCAGAAGCCACAGCTCCTCCTCCTCCTCCTCCAGTTGTGCAAAACGGCGACTCAAATTCGTTGCCACCCAGCAACGTTTGGACGGAGAACGACAAAATCTCCCTGTACCCTCCGGTCAAGATGCTGCCGCGGCATGAGCGCGAGTTTTTCATAAAGTGGAAGTACCTGAGCTACTGGCATTGTACGTGGGTGAACGAAATGGTGCTGGACGTGCATCACCCGTTGCAACTGCGCATGTACTGGAGGAAGATGGACCCTCAGGTGCCTCCGGAAGTGGACGACGGCTCACAGGAAGACTTGGAAACGGGCAAGATTGAAGGAAAAGAGAAGGAAGCCGACCCCCACAACTTGGAAGAGAAGTTCTTTCGCTATGGCATCAAACCTGAATGGCTGCAGCCGCAAAGAATCATCAACCACATGTACGTTTGCATTGCTTGTTTACTTGCAGGAATTTAAGTGATATCGGTACGGACCTACCATCGATCAAGGAATCAGGTCAGGTGCCGTATGTGGTATCACCAAAGTATCATTACATTGAAATGCAAACAAAGTGTACTTGCAGACAGTATGGCAAGAGTCAGTTCGATTATCTGGTCAAATGGCGTGAACTTCCATACGAGCAGGCTAGCTGGGAGCGCGACGACCTCGACGTTCCCGAGTACCCGGAAGCTGTGCAGGTTGTTTAGCTTATTCTTGATTCTATTGAAGATTACTATCTGCTGACCGTTGCAGAAGTACTGGACGCATCGTGAGCGAATGTTTCCCAGTGAATCTATACCAAAGTTTATTGCCAAGAAGTACAATCTAAAGCGCTCGTCCTCTGACGCCGACAGTCGAGACAAGAAAGGCAGATCAAAGAAAGACAAACCAAACACAGACGTACCTTACAATTCTAATGCTGAAACAAAAGTTGCTTTACCCTTGCTCTTTATAGTTGCGCAGGAAACTCGAGGATCAGCCTGAGTATATCGATGCAACTGGAGGCAAATTGCACCCGTATCAGCTTGAAGGTACGCTTCTTACATTCTGGTTCTGGTGTTCGGCCTGCTTGCCAGAGGCCTTCGAATTGCACCAACGACTTGTTGTGCCATTCGTAGATGTATTTTGAAATTAGATTGAATTGCTGTGTTTCGCTAGCAGCCAAATCCCCTCACCCCGAAGAAAAATTAAGGAGCCCTCCACGGCCTACAACTACGGGTAGCATCTCCATGCTAACAAAAAGTCTCAGAAATCACTAATTGTTAGCTCAAAATTCGTTTAGAAGGCTTGTGTGGTAACCGAATTTGGTATTTCCGCTGCTAATATTTAAGACAGATCGTTGTTTTTAGAAAGCCTTTTTGTCATTTTGGGTTTTTTTGCCCGATTTGAAGCCTTATTTTACTCTTCAACAAAACGCGCTAAAGCGCCAAACAGTTTGGAGCTTTTGAAACCCCTACCCCTTTCCACCAGCCCAGCCCGGACCCTGCTACATCATTAGTAGTTAAATTGCTGAGTGATTTAAAAGGTGAGCCGTGTTTTAGGTCTGAATTTTTTGCGGTATTCGTGGTGTGGCAGCACCGACACAATTCTGGCAGACGAAATGGGTCTGGGGAAGACCATCCAAGCTATTTCCTTTCTATACTCGCTTGTGAAAGATGTATGCTGTGCACTTTGTTAATATAAGTGATAATAATGCGTTGCATCGTTTTAGGGTCACACAAACGGCCCCTTCTTGATCAGCGCTCCCTTATCCACTGTGATTAACTGGGAACGGGAGTTTGAGTTTTGGGCTCCAGACTTCTATGTGGTCACCTACGTCGGCGACAAGGAAAGTCGTGCTGTCATACGGTAAGTGTGGGCTTAAAGTGCAATTTCTCAGGTGGCTCGAATAGAATGTGTAAGTTGCTTTCAGCGAGCACGAGTTTTCGTTCCAAGAAGGAGTGGTAAAAGCTGGACCGCGGGCAACGCGCATGCGGTCCGATGCAGGCATCAAATTCCATGTCTTGCTGACGTCCTACGAGTTGGTTTCCATGGACAAGGCCATTCTTTCCAGTGTAGATTGGTCGGTCTTAGTGATTGACGAGGCTCATCGGCTCAAAAACAACCAATCACTGGTAAGCATAGTCGGCCCGTTTCCTCAAACTGGACGGTTTCAGACATTTCTGTGTGCTACGTAATTTTTTTCGTTTACGCCGATATCCTAGTGCAGTACATTCAGCCAACTTTATTACAGCCACGCATGCATGTAACAGGGCATCCATCGAGGCTGGACTTTCTGGCTAGTAATTGTGTAGAAGCGCTGTTTTAGACTGCTAAAATGTTGCGTGCAATTAATTTCAAAGGAGCAAAAAATTTCTTCCTAGAATACCGGTCTTGGGGTTGGCCCTTGTTAGTAGAGGCAAAACCCCTGTACGTGTATGCACCAACTTATTTGGCACCGTACGCAGGTATGATACCTCTAGGTATCGTTTTCGAACGATAAGCGCATTGTGTAGGAAAAAAATTACCGGTAACACACAAATCTCGAGAAATGCCTGACTGTTAAAGAAGGTTGAGAGCACAGCAGAGTGATGCAGATTTATGTGGGAATCTATCTGAAAGTCTGTGATTTAACTTGCTAGATAGTATCTGACTGCCATTGCCAACCTACTTAGCTGTGCTACAGAAATTTACCGATGCTTCTTGTTTTCTAACGCTGGTCTTTGTAGTTTTTCCGGACTCTGCGAGAATTCAAAATTGGCTACAAACTGCTTCTTACGGGTACGCCACTGCAGAACAACTTGGAGGAGCTGTTCCATCTGCTCAATTTTATGAGTCCCGATCGTTTTTTGTAAGCGCCCTATTTTAATTTTATTTTAAAACTGGTCAATGTTCTGTTTTAGTGACCAAGAGACGTTTATGCAGGAGTTTACGGACATTTCGAAAGAGGACCAGATTGCCAAACTGCATACGTTGCTGGGGCCGCACATGTTGCGCAGACTCAAAGCCGATGTACTTCAAGGCATTCCTGCTAAGAGCGAACTTATCGTGCGAGTCGATCTGAGTCAGCTGCAGAAGTACTCCTCTTACAGTCTAGCACTTAACGCCGTTTATGGTACCGATACCTAAGCTAGTGGCACCATATTATGGTACCCCCACATTCGGGGACTGTGGTGGTACCATATGGTACCGGTACCTTATATGGTACCACCACAGTCCTCAATCTCAATCTTGGGGGTACCATAGTGACGGTACCATATATGGTGCCACTATCCAAGTACCGGTACGTGGTGCCTGTACCATAAACGGCGTTAAGTGCCTGACTGTATTAGCTACGTACGTACGTGCGCAGGTTACACTAGTGGCTGCGTTGCAGGAAGTACTACCGCTACATTCTAACCAGAAACTTCACCGCTCTAAACTCCAAATCCGGCGGCTCTCAAGTGTCTTTGTTGAACATAGTGATGGACTTGAAGAAGTGCTGCAATCATCCATACCTGTTTCCCACTGCCATGATGGTAGGTGCTTGATTTAAACCCGCCAATCTAATTTATCTGCTGCGCTGCCAACGTTTATTTGCAGGAAGCACCCAAAATGAAGAACGGAGCGTTCGAGGGCACCGGACTGGTGAAGGCCAGTGGAAAGCTGATGTTGCTGGAAAAAATGCTGCGACGCCTCAAGGATGGCGGACATCGCGTTCTGATTTTCTCGCAGATGACTCGAATGCTGGATATTCTGGAGGATTTCTTGGAGTATCTGGCCTACAAATACGAGCGCATTGATGGATCGATCACTGGACAGATGCGACAGGACGCCATTGATAGGTTCAACGGTACGCTGTGTCTGCTGAGCACGCAAAATAACATGTGCTTGCAGCTGACAAAGCGCAGCAATTTGTCTTTCTGCTTTCGACCAGAGCTGGAGGTCTGGGCATTAATTTGGCCACTGCGGACACTGTTATCATTTACGATTCCGATTGGAACCCCCATAACGATATACAGGTACGTAGGTACACACAGTAGGTCTAGGCCTTGCTGCATGATTGAGCCCCAAATTCAGTGGTATAAAAAACTAAAAAAATTGCTAAAAAACCTGGACAATCGGCATACATGTAACAGGTCATCCGCCAAAGGGGAGGGGTTTGGGGTCTGCGCCTAAATTCTAGGGGAAGGGAGTTGGGTGGTAAAAAACTCAAAAATCCGCATTTTGGGCTAAAAATCGCAAAAAATCGCTATTTTGGACTCAAATACAGCTGAAAAGTGTTGTTTTTCAGGCTGTTTTAGCAATTTTAGTGACTGAAATTCTAAACAATCACAAATTTCCTCAAACTACGTGCCAGAAAAATTGTTGGGGGGTCGGAAAAATCGTCTGATATGTGTCCCCTGGATGAGGGGTTTGGCCTAAGTCCGGTGGGGGCAGATCCCCGGACCCCCTGTTACATCTGAGGTTCGGTAAGAATCGTGTTTCACTAAATACTTAAGTTTGTTTGAAATTGTAGGAATATTGCACAAAATTAAACCACAGAAAAATCGTATGGGAGGCACTTGAAGCGCCTTGAACTCTTATATTTGTGTATGTAATTTAGGAAAATAATGACAAATTTATAGCCGATTGATTCAGCTGAATGTCGTGTGTAATTAAGAAAAGTTGTAGGCGTTCAGTCGAGCGCATCGCATTGGTCAGATGAACAAAGTGATGATCTACCGGTTCGTGACGCGCAACTCAGTCGAGGAGCGCATCACCACTGTGGCCAAGAAGAAGATGCTGCTCACCCATCTGGTGGTGCGAGCCGGATCGGCCAACAACAGAGGCGCCAACATGACCAAAACCGAACTGGACCAAGTGCTCAAGTGGGGAACGGAAGACCTGTTCAAGGACGACGAGGGTGCGGCAACTAATTTGCGTTAGTTTGCAATTTATGCTTGTAGTTTGCTTGTAGAAAACAAGGACGGAGAGAACAAAGAGAGCCAGCAGATCATTTGGGACGACGAAGCAGTAGTGGCTCTGCTGGACCGGTCGCAAGTGGGGGCCACCGAAGAACAGCAGAAGGAACACTGGTCTAACGAGTATTTGTCCAGCTTTAAAGTAGCTCAGTACGTGACCAAGGAGACAGAAGAGGACGAGGAAGAGGAGGTTTCTGAATTTTCTTTTGTTTTACAGTCAGCTGTGTATGCACCGGAAATGCTACTGTATGTAGTATCACTTAATTGCAGTCAGAGAAGCCTCTGGGATAGGGTACCGGCATGTAGTCAATGATGTTTCAGGACGATACGGAAGTACTGAAAGAAGAGGTGCAGGAGGCAGACCCGGATTACTGGGAGAAATTGCTGCGACACCACTACGAACAACAACAAGAAGACATGGCTCGCAATTTGGGCAAAGGCAAGCGTGTGCGCAAACAAGTCAACTACGCCAGTGAACAGCAGCAAGAGTGGCAGGTATCGGCCGACTTTTATGCGTTCGGCGCCAAGTTGTGCTCATTTCTACAGGAAGACTACTCAAGTTCCTACTCCGATTATTCCGGAGCAAGTGGTGAGGACAGAAGTGATGACGAGTTCGACGAAAAGACCGACATGCACACTCGCCGAAAACGAAGAGAAGGCAGAGAGGAGAAACTGCCTCCGTTGTTGGCTCGCGTCAATGGACAGCTGGAGGTACTACCAACTTTAGGCAGACTATTCGAAGTGATTTTTATAAGTCTGTATGATGAAAAAAACCTTTTCTGATTGTGAGCGTAGTCTTGTGCAACCTAAACACGGACACAAACTCAGAGCGGTTGATTGTGTATTTTAGGGTTGCATAGATCAAAAGTCGAAGACGACATCGTTAGGTGCCGATTACTGAGATGCTGTAATTCGGCATAAAGGCGGGTCGTCACATTTTTTCTCACTTCTTTATCGCAAGCAGCGTGATTGCAAAAGGCGAATCTGACAGATTTAATGGCTTTAAAGCTGCATGCCGTCAGTAGCTCTATGCAAATTTTTTCGTTCTAGGTTCTCGGTTTCAACCCTCGACAGCGGCGGTCGTTTTACAACGCAGTAATGCGATGGGGAATGCCGCCGCAGGATGCTTACAATTCTCAGTGGTTGGTGCGCGACTTGAAAGGAAAGTCCGAACGAGCATTCAAGGTGCGTAATTGTACGTAAAAATTTAATAAAAAACGGCCTGTGATGATAAAGTCTGCAATTTGATTTATGCTGAAACTACTCCAGCTCACTCTGAGGCCGTCCACTTCTCTTTTGAGTGGAGTTGTCCTATTGCCCACTCGTTGAGAAAACCTTTTTTGGAAACCGCCTACAATACCCGCCCGGTCTGTCTCCTATGCCCCTCTGAAAATTTGACGGTTTTTTGGGAAATTCGAATCTGGAAGACCATTTTAAGAAATTGTCAAAGTGGTGTGATTTCTCATTTTAGGCGTACACCTCTTTGTTCATGCGTCATCTGTGCGAGCCGGGCGCCGAAAACAGCGACACCTTTAACGACGGAGTACCTCGTGAGGGCCTGAACCGGCAGCATGTGCTCACCAGAATTGGGATAATGTCGTTGATTCGTAAGAAAGTGCAGGAGTTCGAACAGGTCAACGGCCAATGGTCGATGCCCGAAATTCAAGCTAGTCTGAAGGAGCTGGAAGCTCTGAAGGATGACACCAGCGCCAGCACTAGCAAGGCTGGGTCTAAAGCCTCCAGCAGAAGCGGCACTCCTGCTCTGGCCGACAAAGGTGACTTTGTTTGCTAGTTAAGTTGGGAACTGCAATTGCTGCTAGTGATGAAATCATTCGTCTGCAAGTTTTGACGTTCTTGTGAAAAAAGGTAAAAGTGATCTACTCTGAAGCCCTTTACTGAATAAGGAATAGAAATTTGTCACACTGAAAATATCCACAAAAAATCTTTTAGACGCTAAACAAGAAGTAGCTAAAGAATCAGAAAGTGCTGCTGAAAAGTCGGACGCCACTCAGGGTCAAGAGGCAATGGAACAGACCCCTGGTGAACCAGAGAAGGATGAGGGCGTCAGACCTGAGCCGATGGACACTACAGAATCTAGTGAAACCGGCACTGATAATAACGCTGCCGCCAAAGATACTGACGACGCTGCTAAACCTAAATCTGATGATGCTGGTAGCAAAGACGAGGTTAGTCTACTCGTACTACGTACTACATTGTACAGTCTGGCACTTACCGCCCTTTATGGTACTGGCACCATATATGGTACACCCACATTTGGGGACTGTGATGGTACCATATATTATACCGCTACCTTCGAATTGGTAACTGTACAACTGTACCGATACCATGTGGTACCACTTCATTCAAATTTCGTACCATATATATGGTACCGCCACAGGCCCCGAACGTGGGGGTACCATATGGTGCCACTACCATAAGTACCGGTACCATCCGGCACCTTATATCGTGACAGTATCATAAACGGCGTTAAATGCCTGACTAATATAGCTGATAAGTTTCGTGCTCCTTACTGTACATTAAATTCTGAATAGCAGACTTTTACCAAATTTCGTTTTGTTTCAAATTCATACACTGCCAAATCATCACTACTTTAGCCTACGTATGTGCATGACTGGTTTCAGTCGAAGGACGATCCAAAGTCGGGTAAAGACGAAGCGCGAACGGAGGAAACGTCGTCGTTGTCGGCAACTCCAAAACCACAGCCTAAACGGCCCAAATTTATGTTTAACATAGCGGACGGCGGATTCACCGAATTGCACACGCTTTGGCTGAATGAAGAACGCGCTGCAGTGCCGGGCCGAGAGTACGAAATCTGGCATCGGCGACACGACTACTGGCTGCTTGCTGGAATCGTTCTGTACAACTCTTTCTCTGTTTGCCGTGCTATGCACACTGTTATTTGCTTTCAGGCACGGTTACGGTCGCTATCAGGACATTCAAAATGACCCTCGATTCGCAATCATTAACGAGCCATTCCGTACCGAACAAGGCAAAAGCAATTTTCTCGACATCAAAAACAAGTTCCTGCAGCGTAGATTCAAGGTTCTTTTTTCTATTCCTAGTTTTTGCTTTTCGGTGATAGACATACGTACACATAATAGATTTGGGCCGGCATAGGGGAGGGGATTCTGTCAGGAGGGTGTAATAGCCGGTTTGTTAGTACTAGAGCTGCTACTAGTGCTTGTATTTTTAGGTCGGGGTCCCCTAAACTGTCTCAGGGATGAGGGGGAGTTTGGCCTTTCTTCGGTTGGGGGTGACCCCCAACGCCCTAGTACATGTATGGTGATAGAAAAGGTCGTTGTAATCCCTAGCACAGGTTGTTATTTCTTTGTTGGTCAGTAAATTAAATTGACTGACGAGTTGCTAACAGTGCACGTGGCAGTGCTCGGGATGACGGATGAGCTAATTTCAGTTTTTAAATCTACGCCGTCTGTCCTTCCTAGCCGTAGTGACTGACTATGTTGGTTTCAGTTGCTGGAGCAAGCACTGGTCATAGAAGAGCAGTTGCGTCGGGCCGCCTACTTGAACTTGCAGCAGACCGACGCCAACAACCCGGTGATGGGCTTGAACCAACGTTTCGCCGAGGTCGAATGTCTGGCCGAGTCCCACCAACACCTCAGCAGAGAATCTTTGGCTGGAAACAAGCCTGCCAACGCTGTCTTGCACAAAGGTATTCGCTTCCACTTCTACTTTCAACGGTTTCGGTTGGCCGATGATGAAAACGTCTGCAATTTTGATTCATGTACCTGAAACAAATCCAGCTCACTCTGAGGCTCGTACAATTAGTTAGTAGTTTAGTTGTCAATATTTGGCACTCTACTGCTGATCAGAAAATTGTTTGCAGTTCTCAACCAACTCGAAGAATTGTTGTCCGACATGAAATCCGACGTTTCCAGACTGCCGGCCACTCTGGCTCGTCTGCGACCGGTCACCGAAAGGCTGGGAATGACTGAACGAGCGTATGCTAGTATTAGTTTGTATCTTTCTTCTATGAGTGATTGTGCTGTTGTTGCAGTATTCTCAGCCGACTCACAACCAAAGACAACGACGCTGCCAGTGGTCAGAGTCCGCTGCCCCCTCCTGGACCGTTTGTCACCCCTTCTATTGGCAGTACCTTGACGTCCATCCAACCCAAATTTACTACCTTCACTGCAGGTGCGGTTGTGTGTTTGTTGATCGCGTACGTACTGTGTACTGGTTTTAGAACCGGAAACAGCTAGCTCCAGCGCGACTGGCAGCAAACCGGCAACTCCGGCACCGCCTACGACGGTCAGTTCTGCCAATGCGGTGACAGAAGCGTCCAGCAATGGACAGGCAGAAGAGAAAGCGACTGAAGCAGCTCAAAGCGAGTCTAATGATACTGAGAAAAGTGCTTCAGATGACCAGCCAAAGATTCAGCAGAATGTACCGGTGGAAACTAACGCAGAATGACGTTGGTTTATTTCATATGACTGATCGTAGAGTTGGCTTGTATTTATAGAACAGTTGGCCATGACTTGGTCTGTGTTACTGTTTCCTCCTGTTGTGAATTAACGGTCTCGTAAGCCCATTACGTTTGGTGTAATAAATCTTGTCGCGTTCTCTTTACATTTTATACGTCGGTACGTCGCCAATCTATCACTACTGTTGAGCGTAGCATTGGTACAACTCTTCGTAGTTGTCATGGTAGTCTACGTACTCTCCGTTCTTGAAAGTGTTTTCTTTCACAATTTGCAGTAGTTTGCTGGCTGCTTGTTCTGGTGTAAGAACCGGAATTTCGGTTTGGCCTTGACGCCCCTCTGCAAAAGTAATAGTGAGAGAGTCTTAGAAACCGCTATTGCTGATGCTCATTCGAATACAAGTGGCAAGGAACTTGCTTGTAACTTCCTCGCGCATTAGGTCGTCGTGACAGTCTTCTGAAATCTCCTTCAGCATGTCGGTGTCAACGTCTCCGGGACTGTAGCTGAGTATTCTTGTCTGTTTCTCCTCGACGGCTAGACATCTGAAGTACATCTGACGGGCAGCTTTAGCTACAAGCAGAAGTGCATATGTTGAAAAGATCGTAAAATATTACTGCGACGTAGTACTACGTAAATGCGTCTTCGTAATTTTTGGTTTTCAGAGTTCTACATACATTTTACTAGTACACGCCCTATACCTGGCTTAAGCGCAACCCAGAGGGTGCATTTCTAGCGGTTGTATAGGGATGGAAGAAATAGACCTGACCAGAAAATACGTATCAAACCTGTGCAGTATATTCCAATCCCAGGACAAGGCCAAATGGCAGCCAGTGAAGAAATGTTTATCACCAATTTGTCTTGCACCTCAGCAAAGGTCTCCAAGAATATTCCGTTCAAAGAAATTGTGGAAACGACATTTGTTCGAAAGAACTTGGTCAGCTCGTCGGTTTTTGATGTGCAAATGAGTTTTTCCGAAATCGGACCAAGGGAAGCCGCATTGTGCACGACGATGGCTTTATCGAAAGTGCTGCTTTTTCTTTCACCCAAACCAGAAACCAGCAAATTCTTCAAATCCTCATCGGTTGCTTCAGCAAGGTCGAGTGTAGCAATGCGAACAGCTATTTTCGGGTTGGCGGCCATGATTTCCGAACGTGCATTCTCCAATTTGAGTGAATTTCGAGCCGTAAGCAGTAACACCGATTTGTCGCCCAAGTTTTTTGCAAAGGACTCTGCAATGCCGCGACCCAAACCGCGACTGGCTCCTGTGATCAAGCAAAAGGTGGCGCTGGACTTCCATAGGTCGGTCATAGTGGTTGCCATCGTGGGTATTCTCTTCGTCAAACTGGAATATTTAGAGTCCGTAAACCTACTGAGAGAATCAGCCAAACTGGTTTTATGTTTGCCAGCGTAAAAGCCAGTTTATCTGAACGCACACATCAACGATAAGCTTTACCAAAAAAGGCCAAAAATACGTAACGTTTTGGCTCAACCCCCCCCCCTCCGACGTTCTGCGACGTTTTTGGGCCCCCCCGGGTTACAATCTTTTGTGACAAACTTTAATTTTAGTTTGACAAGTATGGTAGTTACTCTACGTATATGCAATATTACACGAGTGCAATGTGTTCGGTTCATTGCTATGTGCCGGCCAGCCCAGCAGTTACTGTATAACAGTTTTATCATTTTTAGAATACAGAGCAACTGGTCTTGTGAAGAAGCCTTCGCATCGCATGGGCGTGTTTAATGAAGGAAGCTTAGCATGTCAGTCGCTCTGCAACTTTGCCAAGGACTTACAGTAATTGAAGGTACAGTAGTGTACAGGTGCCAAATAATGATACCGCCCTGCCCAGAGCAAACTAAGGATGACAGGAAAAAATGAAAGTGCCGTAGGTCATTTTATTTTGGGTTTATACTCACAAGTAGGGAATCAACCGAATACAAAAATACAGAATACTGAAGCGGATTTTCGGAATCGAATAATACCGAATATTGATGATTCGCAGGCGCAATAGAGGGAACACTCAATGTTGAGCTTGTGGGTATAAATAAAAAACGTCCTACTTATATCGGTACTTTGATTTTTCCGATCATGCTTAGTTAGTTTACTTGGGGGAGGGCTATGGTTGTTTGGCACTCCGTGTGTACTGTGCACTGTACAACTGTTCTGCACTTTTCAGACAATCTTTCCTGTAGTGGACTTGCACTGTTAAAAGTTGTATTGAAATCGGTTGCGAACAGAGCTGACGAAATTGTAATGCTATCTACAGAGCACTCATCCAAGTTTTTCACTCAGTTTTTCGATGAGAACGTCGTTTCGAGGTATGTATAATGGATGGATGGATTGTCCGGGCGGGACCGTAGCCCCTGCGTTAGGCCACACTACGGCCCATCACGCACGCTCACATCCTGCCCTGCCTTTGCTGCCTTCACTGCTAACGGGCACATGCTCGGTGTCGGTCTGGGCGGGTCTCAGTGGTAGCTGTCCCCGTTCCCGTTTGTCCCAACACATGTGGTTGCTATTGTAGCTGAGGTGCAACGGCAGCTCCGGTCGGTTTCCATTTACCTACTCGCTGTCATCAGCTTTCGGTGGCGTGGGTTGGGCTTTGTGCCGACGACCAACTCTTTGCGGGCTTAACCGCTACACCAACTGTGCCGGCAGGTACAATGTATATACATATAGTACAAATACAAAGTACTTTGGCGCCAAGTGACAACCAACCGACTGTCGAAGTTGGCCGGCGGATTGCAGTCCGTCCGGCTATAGAAAACTGCACTTTGCGCAATCGTACATACAGTACAGTGTACACCTGCGTATACTATACACTGTACATTCATACATACATGGGCCGAAAAAATCCGGATGTAGGTCTGGAGGTCTCCGGGCGTCCCGAATAAAGTCCTAAAAACGCTCGGCTAAGAAAGGGGGTAAACCCCTAACCACCCCCGGCCCATGTATGTATAGATACGTTGTAATACGGTTAGAATATTTGGTTCTGATTTAGCAGTCGCGTAATTAATGGCACAGCAATGTGTTCGGAAGAAATAATCGACTGTATTCAAGCAAGAGTGAGAGAGTCAAGCAAAGATGGTGCTGTTTTTCTACTGGACTCGCTGTCACCTCTGCTGGTTGATCAGCAGCCCTATTCAGTTTTCACATCAGCTCTAAAATCTCTTCACACTCTCAGTTGTTTACCTTGCAGTACGTTGTTTCTGCTGCCCCACTTATGTAGTATGAATGGTTTATAGAATTCAGGTTTGGCAGTTTTGACTGTGCTTCATAACGAGCTTCTGCCAGATCCCATAAGCAGACTGAAGCTGAGGTCATTGGCTAGAGTTTGGCATCGTCTAGAAAACTTTGATGGCCAGCCGTATTGTCATACTACCCTGCGTTCACTAAATGGAAAGTTAACCAAAAAGGTAGTACACTTTATTTTGCTTTTCTGTCGTCTTGGCCGACTTTTTTCGGTCGTTCTACGCTTGACTGCTCGATCGATAATCTTTAACCTCAATCGATGATAATACTGTGAGCACTTGATTGATTGCTCAGATTTTCAGACTTATCGGCTGACTGTCGATGCTGACAGTTCAATCAGTTTGCTGCCGTGCCGCCCTCCTACAATTGGGCCATCTAAGAAGAGCAGTGATGGCAGAGCGAAAGATTCAGAAGACTCAGTTGGAGTCGACTTTAGTTCTGTGCCTTTCAAACTGGGTCTGTCCGAAGCAGAAAAAGTTCAAAAAGAGCGGGTTGCATTACCTTTCACCGAAGCCCAATCAGACGAAGGTTGCGTTTATTCGGAGAGCTTTTTTCTGACTATTTTCGAGCGTTTAGGTTTGGTCAGAATTAAGGGCAAAGCACGATTTGGCGGACAGATCGTGTACACGCCTGACGCCGATGACGACCTGGACGATTCTGATCCTGATGATGACCTGAATATCTGAATTTTTCTGTAGCGCTTGCTTTTCCGGTACTTACCGATGAGTGAGTAATTTTATGGGGTTTCAGTAAAGGTGCCAAGAAGGCAAGACTGATGGTAATCTGTAGGTGTTTTCCCGTTGCAGGGGCAGTGGCCTCATTTCGTCTGTCTTGTTTAGTCGTGAACTTGGCTGCGCTGTGAATTGTGCGATTTTAATGTCGTTGCTGGGTCGGAGCAACGGTTTTAACCACGGCTCTTAGTTTAAATGTAGTGATTACCTGCTCTGTTTGTTATGCGAACTCGCGCCTCTTATATTTGTGGCTATGTTCTTCTATTTGTTGGACTTGCCTTTCTGTTAACCGGTCCAAGAATTGCAGTCTACAAGGGAAATGAGGTGGTAGCTAGCGAGAAAGTTGAGGAACGGTCGAGGCAAACTTTTGAATCTCAGAAGCAAAAACCGAAAACCTCTTTCGTAAAGACCTCAAACGCTGATCCGGTGTACCCGGTCTGGGCATATTTTGATCCTCGCTTTAATCGTATTAGCATTCTGCTGCTCTCTATTTATGTTACTAACAGTACTGCTTATTGTCATTACTTCACTGAAGATGGAAAAGCTGATGGCAGTCCTTACCGAATTGAGGTACAGTATACTACGTACTAGAGTGCGAACTGTGTACTGGGGTGTTTTTTAGGTATCGGGTATTGGGGTTTTTGTCCCCCAATACCCAATACTAATTGGGGCGTAAAAATCATGTTGACTGGGAAAATTCGAAAAGGTTGATCGATGATAAGGTTTTGAAAGCTGTTTTTGTGTTAATTAACTAAAAGTTACCGTAGTAGCATTTCTTATAGTGTCCGCTTTTCTAAGTAGTACTAGTAATTAACCCAAAATAAAAATAGTGCCATTTCTAATGATACAGAATGCACCAGTAACGTACGATGTACCGTACATAGCCAGGGCTGTGGGGGTGGTAGGTACACGCACCCATTCCTGCCGAGTTAAGAAAATAATTCGTCAAAAATAGTAAACACGAATTTACGAATTATTAAGTACTAAAACTGTTAATCTCTGCTAATTTTGCACTCAGAATGGTTATTAAATGATGTTTTATTTAAAAAATTTTCTGGCCTTCCCTTTCTGGCCTCTTTAAAATTTTAATTCCAGTGCAAGAAATTCTGTGTACACCACTGGAATGTACCTGTTCACTGAAATGCAATTTTTGGCCCAGCTAGGCAAGTATTGAGGGTCTCGGGTGTTGGTATTGGGTCTAGGTATTGTTGGCAATCTATTGCGTACACAGTGTGTGTGAGAGTATGTACAGTATGTAGAGGACGCTATTCCAAGCTCTATTTTCCGATGCCAGTCGGCTGTTGAATCGATGCGCTGCAATTTTTTATATTTTATCTCGACATAGGGCACTGTTACCAATGTGTGAATCTATGGCCCCGTATTATCAGAAATTGCAGTGGTAGTTTATAAGGACCGATACCATCACTTCATTCGATGCCTCAGCTGATGACGATATAATAGGCCTCGATTGAGTGATTGCATGTTGAGCCGCTAGCATCAGCTGTATGTATGTATATCGACAAAGGCTGACTGTTACGTACGTACAGTATTTAGCTTTACGCTTAGATTTACCCGGATTACATCGCAAATTGTGAAGAGAACAGGTTTTCTCCGCTCATAACGCTAACAGAGAAAGCAGTCTTACCTAATGACTTCAATCAATCGCAGCTGCTACCCGTCACAAAAATAGCCGCAGGTATAATAAGATCACGTAAGGGTTATTCATTGTCTACAGTATCCATTGCAGGTCCAGCAGAGGCCGGTTTGGCCGTGTGTTTGGCGCCAATCTTCGGCGATTACGACCATTGGCTTCTGTTGCTACAATTCTTGGAAACTAATCGTTTGGTGGGAGCAGAGAAATTTTTTATTTATTTTTTGGAGACCGCCGACAAAGCTACCTTAGCTGTGTTGGACTATTACGTGAAGCAAAAGCTTGTCGAACTGATCACGCTGCCTAGACTGGGCCGTTGCTCTGAGGTCCACCGGTGCAGACACAACTTTCAAATTCAGGACTGCGTCTTTCGAACGCTGAATCGATTCAAATACACCGCCGTGATCGACATTGATGAGGTGATACTGCCTGTTCAGCATGACACTTTGACTGAACTTATTGGGTTCGTTTAAAGTTGCTGTATTTCGTATAATGTGAAGACCGTTTTAGTTCTGTAGAGTCAAGTTTCAACGACTTTGGGGCGTTCAAGTTTCGGTGTCGTTGGGTTCCCAGAACGGAACCTGACCCTCCCGGTGTTGAACTGTTCAAATCGGAGCAGCAGCAGTTGATGTCTCTAATTGAGAAACAATTGCCGATTGTTCGATTCCGCAGCACTACAGGCGCAGCGCGGCAAGGACACACCTCAAAGTGCATTGTCAAACCAGAAGCCATACTGCATATGGGTGTGCACTATGTGCGCATTATGCGAGCCAACTGGCGGACTTACAATTTCCCGGCCGATCAAGGCTACGTACGACATTACAGAAACACTTCCACCTGGGCCAGAAAGTACCAAGAAGAGGTTGGTATTTTTGGACCCAAACAAGATCTGCCTTTGCCACGTAATCTCGAGAAGCGCGTTGTACGCGCAGTTAAATGCGTGCTATCAAATTTGAGGGGATTTGATAAATGTGACAGTAATTGAATAAATCCGGTGCACTGTGAACGTACGTACTGTAGGTATACAAAGCTATTTGGTTCAGCCGTCCTGGATCACTTCTATGATGTCAGGGGGTGGCCCTCTCGTCGGTGCCGGTGACTTGTTGACGCGTTGGAACATGACCGTCGGTTGTGCTGGCTTAACGCCTGGCGGCCCGTTATCTGTTTTGAGAATGGTAGATTTGTTTCGGTTGACTCTGGTGATGAACAGAGCCACGTTCACAGCCACTGCCATGCTCTTTGACTGCGGTCTCTGAGGACGTTGGCACAACAATGTCATTTTCATTTCGCCACGCAACTTTCTGTTGAAGACGAAAAAGCAAGAAACGCTCAGCGAGAGGTCAACTGTGAAGAGGACTTTGATGAAAGAGCTGGTGAGGACGTTTTTGCCCACCAACTCTATGAGCAGCTGTGCAAGTGTAAGAGAGCCGAAGATAAGCAGAGAGAGCGCAATTTGCATGAGCACGTGTGGCTCGGAACGCATCTGCGATTTGTTCGGCTTCGAAGTTGACCAGTCAGCTATGTCCGTGTTTATGCGATCGTCTCTTTGCTTGGCACGACGGGTTTTGTCACGCAAACTGAAAATGCACTTTTGTCAGTGTCTGGTGAATGGCTTGACGAACTTACCGCAAGGTCACTTCTCCATAGCACCTCAGCATGAGCATTATGAGAAGCAAATGCAAAATCACGGTCAGATGCTGGAACACCGCGTCATCTGTGCTGCAGTCGTGGTAGTGCACGACCAAGGTGACAGTACAGAGACCGGTGGCAAAAGGAACAAAAGCTAACAGCGCCGAACCGAACCAAATCGCTGCCAACAGTTGAGCTATATTTTTCCTGCTCAGAAATAGTTGAGCCAGCAATCTGTAAGTTTTGTCAGTGATGTAGGGTTTACAGATTTCGAAGTATCGACTCGTCACTAGCAGTGCCTTGGTGCCTAGTGAAGCGTACCAGCACAAAGCAATCACAAAAGAACTGGCCACTTCGCGGACCGAATCAGACGCGTGATTCTGGAAGTAATCGGGCCACAAAATCTCGGGCGCCACATGAGTGATGACGCAGAAGAGATTGGCCGTGTCGCTACAAGCCAGACTGAAGATGAAAATGAACGCCACTTCCGCTTTCATATGATTGAATCGAATTATGGTAGACATCAGAAGCACGTTACCGATTAAGCAAACAGTAGCCATGGACAATAGGAAGAATCCGAGAAGCAGCGGCTCTAGCACGACCATGTTCGCGTATAGATGAGATGTTTTTCTTGCCTTCACCACGTCTCGCACGCACCTCTGTCACTGCGACTACACAATAATTAAAGCCAACTTAATTGCCAGTCAGGTGAAAATGAACTGGTCAATTTGCATTCACCCAGGTCAATAAATTCAGCCTACAAAGATTGCGCTTGCCACCTTCGTACAGTTGAAGAATCAGTGGGTAGAGTTTACAAGAAATCAATCGACGACTTACATGTCATTTTTCCTTTAAGAACAATTGAAAAGCTGATATTGTGTTGTGAAGCATGAGGGGGTTGTTTTTGCTTTCAACGCACGTTTCTTTCTATCCCCTCTTAGAGGTGCGCGCTCGCTCTGCGAAACGATAATGTAGACGACCGTGTTTCTTATGCGTACGTATGTAACCATTTTCTGTGAAAATGGCTGAGCTTTTGGTAAGTGTCGTCAATTACTGTACTTCTCGGAAATCTGAGCAAAAAATCAGGCAGTTTGGCTGCGGAGCAGGTCCACCGGTTTGCTTGTTTGCATATTTATTTGGCCTAAGATTTGCAGACCCTCAACATCAGTCTATTGTACTGTACATCTCTTCCGTTTTTCATTCGTGCATACCCTGTGTATACGTAACGTACTGGTTCAGTCAGACGTCTCTTCGATTTCGTGCACTTTCGAGCACCCGACAAACTCAACTCTCACAAACACCTTTTTCACATATATCTGCTGCAGTTGCATTGTAGTATTCCCTGAGATCGAGCGATTTAGTAGCATTTTCAAGCCTTTTGCAGCAGTGGTAGCAACCTGCCAGACTCATCAAATTCTATTGCAGAAATTCGTCTGCCGAAATTTAAGCGCTTTGCTAAGAGATTTGGTTTATTCAAGATTAAAGGGCAGCTGGGCCGATTGGCCGGCTACATACCACCCTACTGCTATACTAATCTGAACTTAGCGCTTTAAAAATTTAGGAATTTTTCTAGGATTTTTTCAAATTTTTGGGAATTTTTTGTAGTTCATTGAGGGTATTTCTAGGAGTGAACTGCCTCTGAAATCTGACAACCTTGGGTGGGGATGGTGGTGGGTGGGGATGGTGGTGGGGGGATAGGCCGAAAATGGCGGCAACAATCTCCAGGTGCGGGCCGGTGATCTCCGGATCAATATTTAGCAGGCGGTAGATTTATTTAGCAAATCGAACAAAATTTAGCTGGCCCGTTAGATATATTTTGCGATCGCATCTACGGTCTGTCAACGCGTGAAACCGTCTAAACAACAAAAATTCAATTTATTTTTGGAAATCCTGACTGATTCTTCCGGTGTGCTGGTGCAGACGTGTTTTTCAGACTTTGTGTAGTGGGAAGATTTGTAAGTAGTTCCAGTTTATTTAGCTGATCGTCTAAAATGCAACGTCGTGGCCGTGGTCGTCCAAAGACGGGATTCGGCGTTCCTTGGGAACAAAAAGAAATAACACAGCTAATCTATCAATACGAAGCAGAGGTGCAATAATGGCAAAGCTGCTGTAAGTGGATTGCGTAGTTATAATCCTGTTAATTATCTCCTTTTTCGTTTCTTCAGGGCATGTGTCAAGATGGCCCACAGAAACGGTGCCACCGGTGCACCTGACGAGAATTGGCACACCGAGATAGCAGTGGTACCTAAGCCCCCAAAAACAGATTGATTAATACGTTGTTTGCTTTAGGACTGTCCTAAGCAAAACAATGGCTATGACTGCGGCGTTTTCGTATTAGCCTTTGCCGCTGTGCTTGCTTCATCCAAGAATGTAGCTGTTGTTTCCCAAGTAAGAAAATTTACAGGCTCGATATATGTTGTACTTATCAACGTTTTAGAACGACATGCCGCTTTGGCGTCAATTTACGGCATTCTGCAGCTACTCTGGTAAAAATAAGCTTTATCTGCTTGATTTTTTGTTGTAGGATTACTGGTCTGATTAGTTCGCTCTTTCTTCTGTCGCGATTCTTCTGTAGTACATGTGTCACCTCATTCCATATATTCTATGCTTTACGCTGGATTCTTGAAGCGTTCCTGTAGTAAAAATGCATCTAGTTAGCTTCTAGTTTTCGTGCCAGTTAATAATTTTTAATTTAATAATTTCTAATTGTACTTCGTGATTCTGGGTCACCCACCATAGTGGCATAAAAATTCCAGCTTGCTGCAAATACTCCCCTCAGCATATAGACCGAATGCTCACTCTATAAGATATAAACACACGTTTATTCTATAGCGGCGGTTTTTAAGTTTTTTTTATAAATTCTAAGTTTTTACCGGTGGCGAGTTGTGCAGTGGCGAGTTGTCCCTGTGGCGAGTTGTCCGTGGCGAGTTGTCCGGCGGCGAGTCAGTGGTGGCGAGTTGTCCTAGACCCAGTTACAAGTTGAGAGTTGTTATGTTGTTTTGTGATTTGCCTAATCTGTGATCTGTGACCTTAGTAAATAAAGAATACAATGACGCCTAGACTATCTTTCTTAGTAATGCATAGAATGTTTTTGAATAATATGCGGTTTCGCACTAATTTCGACCCTAAGTAGAGATATGGCACGGTTTCGAACGCCTTTCAGTTGAGGAGAGGCTTGGTTGGAACTGAATTCGTCACGGGTAGATTAAACAGTGCTAAGTGGTCTTTGCTGAGCAAAACCTTTTCCCCATAGAGTTTGCTTGTGGCCCAGCGGACAGAGACGGCAGTAAGCAGCAAGAGTTACCGTTGTGAAATCAACAAAGAACGCGTTTGTACATTAAAAGTGGTTGTGCTCTAGTAGGTTAATCCGAATCTTCGGTTTTCTACATCAGGTCAGGTGCATGTGCTTCAAGAACACTCTGTTTCACTTCACAGCATTGCAGAAGTCGAAACAATCTGAAATTGCATTTGGACCACTTTGGTACAGACCGCCTAAACAATGGGCCATTTTGATCGGGAGATACCAACGACGCACCCAATCTCCATAATAATTTTATATATTTTATATACAGTATAGATAAAAAAAAATGTCCCATCGCTTTTTCGGTCTTTACTCAAACGTTTCGTTCTCAGTCATTTCTTTACCGATTTGGCTCAAATTTTCAGCAAAAATTAACAACATGGTTGGCTAAATATTCTGCAAGTGTGGTGCCAAAATTCCGACTCATACTGGTTTTATGGCCCGAAAACTAGGAATGAGGGTGGTCCACGCAAATTTAATTTTTTTCGGTAATACAAGGAGTACAGTCCTGAAACTTGCAGGAATGATTGGTGTTGCTATTGGGCATAACATACTAAGCGGGCAGCCCTGTAGCTCAAAGGGCACTAAAATGGGGGAATTTCAAGAACATGAGTGAAAATCCTATAGTTAAGAAATCTGCACCTTCTAGAATCAAAGCACTGAATCTGTTGTTAATCAACATAGATTGTAGCAGGAAGTTCGACAAATAAATGAACTTGATATTTAAGCTCTGTTCCACACCATAGTAACCATCCCTGCAGCGTTTTTTGAAAATTGAAAATCTTTAGAATCGTCATTTTGCCGGTTTTACGAAGAAAAGTCATATTTCGTCATGTTTTTGAAATTCCCCCATTTTAGTGCCCTTTGAGCTACAGGGCTGCCCGCTTAGTATGTTATGCCCAATAGCAACACCAATCATTCCTGCAAGTTTCAGGACTGTACTCCTTGTATTAACGAAAAAAAATAAATTTGCGTGGACCACCCTCATTCCTAGTTTTCGGGTCATAAAACCAGTATGAGTCGGAATTTTGGCACCACACTTGCAGAATATGTAGCCAACCATGTTGTTAATTTTTGCTGAAAATTTGAGCCAAATCGGTAAAGAAGTGACTGAGAACGAAACGTTTGAGTGAAGGCCGAAAAAGCGATGGGACATTTTTTTTTATCTATACTATATTTTTCTCAACAACTCTACCCACTACACTACTACTGCTGACTCGACTGGGCAGTCAACCTGTTGTAACTGTTTCTCGGCCTCGCACTTGTGTCGCCAATTTGCGACAAACTTCGTCTGAGCCAAAATCGGTCCAGGCTAAGTTTGCTTTTGACACTTGCGCGACTATATCCACCCATATCCGCCGCACGACGACACTTACATGGAAAATTTCTTTTCTTGAAAAGACTTTCTCCCATACATGTAACAGCTCCGGGCCGACCTGGGGGGAGGGGGGTATGGGGGGTTTCCTCAGGTGGGGGGGGGGGGGGCGAGGGGGGTTTCGCCCAGGTGGGGGGTCCCAAATTTCGAAAAGCTCCAAAACGCCAAGAATTGCGTTTTTAGCACGTTTTTTTCAGTAAGGACGCTAAAAATCGCTATTTTAAGCTGCCAAATAGCGTTTTAAAGCTAAAAACAAGCAAAAAATGACAAAAGGAGCTTCCAAAAACACCGATTTTTCTTAAACATCAGCAGTGGAAACGCCAAATTCGGTTTCCAAAGGCTTTTCAAGTGAATTTTAGGCTAAAAATTAGTTATTTCTGACCCAGTTTGTTAATACTGGAGCCACTACTAGTACTTGTATTTTTTGGTCGGGGGGGGGGGGCGGGGTAACCCCCCAAACCATACATGTAACAGGGGGGGTCTGCCCCCCCTCCGACTTAGGCCAGACCCCCCCTCCTCCGATTTTTCTGGCAAGTAAATTTTCGAGCAAATTTTTGCAATTTTTTACAATTTCACACAAAAATTGCCAAAATCGCCTGCAAAACGGCACTTTTAGCTGTATTTCAGCCCAAATTAGCGATTTTTGGCAATTTTTAGCCAAAAAATTGCGATTTTTTCGATTTTTGAGCGTTTTTTAGTGCCCACCCCCCTCCCCCAAAATTTTGGCTCAGACCCCCCCGGCCGGCGCCAGACCCCCCCAACCCCCCCTCCCCCATCGGCGGATGACCTGTTACATGTATGCCCCAAACCCCCCTAGCCCTAGTACATGTATGCTTTCTCCTAAGCCTAAACCTGGAACCTTAGTCCAAGTCTAAAACCGTTGCTGAAAGTTGGGCTTGAAGACGGGTGGGGCGAATAGGGGTGGGCAAATTTCGATTTTTCTCGTTGGTTTTTCTAGACGGTTACTATGCCGGCGTGTAGACTATTTTTAAGAGAGAGAGAGAGAAGTTCAACAAAACAAACCGCACTGAAAAATGTTCAGTAGTTCTGGAGTTATAACCTTCTGAACTTTTGTCCACAAAAAAGTCCTGTTTTTTATTAGGGGAGCGATGTTCGGATCGGCTCGTCAGTTTCGTGGGCTTCGTTCGGACTGGGTTTTATTCGTACGTTCAAAAACAGTTGTTAACTGAAAGTGCGTTTTCTGATTTACAAAATCACCAGAACGTTTGCGGCTGAGAGCTTGTTTATAACTTGATTCAGAGCATGAGCATACATGGGCCGGAAAAATCCGGAGGGGGGTCTGGAGACCTCGGGGGAGGGCCGAAAAACAGGCCAAAAACGCCTATTTTGCCTTAAATAAGCGAAAATTTTCTCCCTCCGGGAGGGGGGTGCTGAGGGGTGTATGGCCCGGCGAGGGGGTAAACCCCCAGCCCCCGGCCCCTGTATGAGGAGCATAAGACTCAGGAACCCAAAAAAAGATAAAATCGGCGATCGCGTAAAGTGCTGGACCCTCATGAGTAGGTTAATGACTATGTAAACGCATTATTTGGCTGATTAAGGAAAGTAAGGTATTGTTAGATTCGGCAAAAGCCAGCGCTTTCAAGCAGCCCAATAATTTGGACTAAGACTTCTTTGCCCATACCTTCTTCTGAATTATCCGTCATGTGGCGGATATTGGGGGTTATTTACGCGCGAATCCTTTTGGCCGTTTGCAAGGAAAGTTTGCCTGGACCGTCTGCGTTTACAAGCTATAAAACTATTATTATTGTCTAACCTATCTTTTGTGCCATCAAATGAAGCAACAGGTTATTTCATTTTTCAGAACGATTAATCAAGAAGAGGAAGAAAGAACTGCTGATGTGTCCTTAAAAACGTTTGCAGTCATGTTGGACAAGGTTCTTCTGTCAGTTCTGTTGGTGTTCTTGGTGGTGTTGGTTCCCAATCTCAGGTCAGAGTGGTCGGCTGAGCTGTTTGTGAGGGTCTTTGATTTCAGCTACGTGTCTTGCCTGTTTTGTCTGTGTTTCCTGGCTCTCGGCTATCAGTTGACCAATCGACTCATGCTAAGTGCTCCTTCCTTCCTCGACCTTTCCCATTTGGTTCTGTCCAAGTATTCTGTTGATCGTCGTCTTCCAGTGCCTCACCTCGACAGCGTGTCCACCCGTCCGTCCGGTCGCCCTGCCTCCCCCAAGTCCTACCGGCTGCCTCCTTGGGACGAGCTCTATATTCCAGAAGAGATTAACAACAGCTTGCAAGAGTTCTTGGACTTGACCTTAAAGACTTACGTGCACAGTTGGTATCTGAGCGTCAGCGAAGAACAGAGTTTCGTTCTGGAGCTCCGTTACCACTTGCGCTACGTTCTGTCTGGACTGTACAAGAGGCTGTGTAGAGTGGATCTGACCCAACTGATCACTGACAAAGTGGTGCCGGCTGCTGTCAGTCATGCCGACATGTACGCAACGATGCGCAAGCACTTCGGGCATAAAGTTACGGCCGACGTTTTGGAGCAGCGAGCTTTGGACTACCTGAGACCGTCTAGTCTGCACGTGGCACTGCATTCCAGGTCCACGGAGCTGCTCTATTTGAGGAGATTGGCTGAATATCTGATGCAGCAGTTTGGCGATCAGCCTCGTTTGGCCGGCTGGACCGCCGAGCAAATTTCGGTGGCCGGGCTCAACTGCCACAAGATTGACTGGTGGCCGAATCCTCGATATCTGCTGCGCGAAATAATAGTTTTTGCTATTTTGCTGCCGGTGATGGATTTGCTGGCTGAGCCGGACACAGTCAACGATTTGATTATTTTGCTGTTCGACCCCGATCCGATGAAAATTTACACCGAACCGCCGTCCACAGATGTGCCATTCCTGTACAAAATGACTCAACTTGGCCCCAATGAACTACATATTGTCGACAGTTTGTTACAGGTGAGAATGGCTTTACTGATGTTTCTTGTTGAACTCTCTCTCTCACTCAGGTAAGAGTGTCCCATCGAACTGTCCAGATTTCATTTCCTGATTTTGTAGCTTGTGCATAATAAATCAGTGCCACTAAGGTAGAAATCTTCTTTCTGTTAAAACTGCACGTTTCTTTTCTCATCCCGTGCCGCATAGTTTGTAAAGCAAAATTTTGTGCATGACGGGGTTCGTGCCGGTCAGGGTCTTGGGATTTATTATTTGTCAGGGGATCAGGGAGGGGATTTTGGATCTTATCTATGTTAGGGGAAATTTTTGGGGCGACCCTCCATAAAAGCATGCATTCAGTAGGTTGTAGAAGCAGCAATGAAAGTGCATGTAATTCAGTCAATAGTAGTCAGTAGTGCGTTTAGCACCAGTTTTTGGATGAGAAATATCACATTTAGTGTGAAGAATTTTTGAAAATCTCAGGGGATTTTTGGCTCTTGTCAGGCAAAATCCGGGGAATATCATGGGATTTTGGATTGCCAGAGCGAAACGAACTCTGCATAAATAATACGATCATTAAAAATTGGGACTATTAGGTGGGTGAGAATATTTTATAGTACAAAAGTGAAAACTGCCATTTTTGCTTAAAAGTTTTGTTATCTAGCTTCTGTGTGGCTCTGCTTCCCTTGACCTTCATCAGTGGGACCCGGAATAACGTTAATTAGTTTGACCTCATTGTACGGAACAGATAGCTGAAGCTTTCAGAATAGTTTAAACGTTATCAACGAGCAGCAACCAAAAACAATGGACCTTTTCGAACATTATTTGCTCGACTCGGCTGGTCCGAGACATCACTTGAGTTTCGTCAAGTCTGCGTCTGAGATACAACGACGCTTGCACGCCAAAACTCGTGATTCGATCACCAAAGAGGAATTTGCTCACGTGCTTTGGGAAGCCTGGGAATTGTACAGGATATATTTTGACGCTGGTGAGTCTAAGCTTTCTTTCGAAATCAAAGCTTTGCATCGTTTTCGAAAACTAATATGTTTTGTTTTAGGTTCGTCAGAAAGCATAGAGTTTTCGACAGAAGTCAAAGAAGAGTTCCGGGAAGCGGTGGAGGATCAAAACGCCGAAGCAATGGACGCAGCACTGGTCCGCGCGTACCAGTTGGTCTACCAGAACCTTCAGCACCATTACCTGGTGCCGTTTTATCAGTCCGAAGTCTTCTTCCAAAGTCTGGTTGGTGAGCGAGCGCAGCCGTTCGGTCAAAACGGACGTGAGAAGGAGTCGCGTCGTGCCAGACGACGTCTCAATGCCAGCAGTACGGGCTCTGAGGGCGGCTTTACACTGGCCAAGTTTAGAAGCCGCTTCCTGGGCGTGTTCGGCAACTCTATTGAGGAAGGCGTTTTCCTCACTCCCGACGGAAAAGTCAGGTAGGTTAGATAAATGGTCTTTACTCAGCTCGACAGCTGGTTGAGGGAATTTTTCCAAAATCTTGATAGTCTTATGTAGTCGGAATCGTCCAAAAATCAGCTGTTTGACAGTCTTATTAACTTTCAAAAGTAATGTTAGGTGCTTTATCAGCTTTTGATAAGCAGTAATATCGAGGATAGTAAAGAAAACGGGTTTTCGATTATTCGCTGATATGCAAATGAGCGCTAAAATAGTACTGATTAATGAACTCAAAATGTTTAGAACTTCGTCAGCCTTCCACGTCGATTTTGATGACGCATTGGACGCGGCTGACGCGGTTCACTCGGAAGCAAGTACGGCGTCTGATGTGGAAGACGAAATAATTCTGTCCTCCGACGAAATGCAGTTGGACGAAGATGCTTACGGCATGGAAAACAGAGACCTCAACTGTTGGAATGTCAAAATACCCCGCGTCGAGCCGAGGAAAGACACTCAGAGTAAATTGAATTTTTATAAGTATGTGGGGTTAAATCTGGCCGTGCAGTCTTGTTTGTGTATTTTTATGATTCGTAAGACAACAACGGCTACAGCGCGGCCTTTGCAGAACCTGGGCTTTACTTAGAAACCTACAATTTTTTACAATTTTAGACATAAAAGTTGCTAATGCTGTCTGCTAAACAGCGATTTTTAGTTATATCATATCTGAGCCCATATTAGCACTTTTTAGCGTCTTTTAGCCAAGACTACCGATTTTTTGTACTCTACCCATATTAGGAATTTGGGCCCAAACCACCCTCCCTCTTCGCCCGGTTACCTGTTGTTGCATTCTATGCTTAGAAAAGAACCTGTCTGGAGATATTATAGATCGTCCAATATACGTTTATATTGTGGAGGTTGAGCGAACTGATCTGGAACCAGACCACCCACGTCGCAAGTGGACCGTGGACCGCCGCTATAACGAGTTCTACATTCTCGAAAGCAAATTGGTCGAATTTCACAGTGAAACTATTGTGTCGCGCAAACTGCCTCGAGAGAAACGATTTGTGAACAAAAGTGAGTTTCTTTTTTTGTTCGGTTCGTTCTGTATTGTGTGCATGCGCACGTATTTACCTAGCGCTTCATTGCAGGTCGTGCGTTTGTTATGGAGTCGCTGCCGTTATTCGAAAATTTCCTGCAAGAGTTAGCGAGCGAGAAAAAGCTGAAATGCTCGGAACTGTTGTTCGCCTTTCTAACGTCCGAAGAAGAGCTAACGCAGAGTTTCCTTCGTATAAATCCCTGGAAGGCCATGAAACGCGTGCCTGCTACATTTTCGCGAGAGCGCGGTCAAAATATGAAGCCTTATTTGGAACATTTTGTGTCCTCGGTGCTAACGGCACATGCCGGCCTGCAGAAATCCAATTCACGTAATTTGGACATCCGATCTGAATGCAGCACAACCAGCTCAATCAGCTTTGCTTTCGATAAGAACTTGGTCAGAGAGAAACGTGAGTTGATTGTCGAGTTAAAACTAAAGAAGCCTTTGAAGGGAGAGAGACGTAGGTCGGCGCTTCTAATCTTCCTTTGAATGGAGATAGACAAAAAGATCGACCACCTTTTTTGGGGAAATTAAGGTCATACTAGAAATGTGCACGGGCACCTTTTTTCCGGCCCGCCCAAAATCCGGCCGCTCAAGGGAATCAGGCTCGGACCGCCGTTTTTTGCTTTGCCTGACTAAAGTTTCAAAAATTGGGCTGTTAATTTAAATAATAGCTAAAAGTGAGTTAAGCTTTGAAGATTGGCGTTTTCAAACGCTACTAATACTTGCATTTTTGGGTCGGGGGTCCCCAAACTTCTCTCGGGGTGGGGGTGAGTGAGTTTGGCCCTTTCTAGCTAAGTGATAACCCCAAACCCCCTAGTACATGTATGCTCAACGGGCATGCCCGGCCAGGTCAGTGCACATCTCTAAGTCATACTTCCAGCGTCCATAAGTACATTGTACACCTCAGAAATTTTACTCCCTCCTCTGATTGATCTCCTCCAATTTTTTCCAGCCCATGTATGGGAAAAAGTGCGTAAAGAAAAGTGTTTCAGTGTTCAGTTCGCAGTTCCGCAACAACTGCGGTCTCCAAACCGAAGAGGCGTTGGAGGCGGCGCGCACTTGTCCGATGGACGCTGAGCACTGCGCTCCGCTCACCACCAGCACCTACGATCTGTTGTTGGTGGTTCTGGCCAAGATCATTCGAGTCAGTCGCTGGCTCTTTCTGATGGTGGTTTCGTTGCGTTTTCTGCTGAGAGACACCACCGACACAGTGGTCAGAGTGCTGCTACGGCGCTTGTTGCGGGTGGCGCTGCACGAGCGACGCGTCGTGCGTCTGATAGAACTGCTCAGAGACGCTCTCTTCTACCGAGAGGCCAAAGCAGAGTCGGATGTCGAACGCGAGCAACGCGCGCGGCTGGCCAGACGGATGACAGTTGACTTTCTGACCAAAGACTTGCCGGAACCCGTGCAGAAGGCGGTCGGCGGTGGTGGCAAGTTGGTTGAGGGCGCCGACGTGGTGCTCCAGTGTGTGCAGCATCCGAGACTCAATAAGCAACTGACCTATGTGTTGTTGGACATTGTTTTGAGGGAAGCAGTACCCGAGATTCAGACCAATTCTGGTGCGTAGTTGACTGACTGCCTCACATTCCTCCTCCCTTCCAGTGCAATGCAGTGTGCTGTGTGTCAAAGAAACGAGGTACCTAATTTACCGAGTGTCTGTCTCCGTGAATTTTTTTGTGCTCGTAGCCTTCATGTCGTGATCTTCAAACTCAGAGAAGTGTCTAATCTGTTATTATGGGTCGACATAACGTAATAATTTATGGCATGTAAAATATACATCTAGCGGGCTAACCACCACCTGCCATGCATCGGTCAGTCGGTCTTGTGACGCGGAGTTTTGCCCTTTCCTAAACTAATGATACGTACCTACTAACTTGAATTAAACCTTTCCTACTATTATTACAAACCGGAACTTAACGGCGTTTATGGTTTAGTGGCTAGGCTAGGTATATGGTACCCCTGCCCATGGCCGTTGGTACCGTTACCATATATGGTTCAGGGTTCGTGCGGGACCTGCAAAGTCAGGGAGTCATGGAAAAGTCAGGGAATTTAACAAAAGTCAGGGAATTGGTGTCTGTTCATGGAAAAATTTGATAGCAGTAGCAACATCTCGCCACCAAATGGTCCTATTGTATAACTTTACACAACACACTTTTTGATTATCGGACTTCTGACTTTTTACTACTACTTAAACTGAACATTCAGCCGTTTAAATGCGTTTTTCAAAGCCAATCTTTCAAAATTTTCTCACGCTGGTTGGAGTTTCCTCACCCTGGTTGGTCAGGGAATTTTGACTTTGGTCAGGGAAAGGTCAGAGAATGTTGGCATGCAAAATCCGCACGAACCCTGATGGTTCCACTAGCCTAGGTACCGGTACATTTATGGTGCCGGTACCACAAACGGCGTTAAGTGCCTGACTGTATTACCCAAACTGCTCACTGAAAAACGGTCACAGTTCTCGTAATCAATTGGTTCTTCAAAAAGCAATTTGTTCTCCCCCGTCAGCAGACTTATGTTTCCGGCCCAAGTATGCTGCAGTTTGAGGAGTATGGATATAACCTAGCAAAATGACTAGAAATGATTTATGAGCAATGAGATAAAATAGCGCAATAATTATAAAGGCTGCAGTAATAACGAGAATGCAGACATGGACAGAGCATAGGACTGAACGGCGTAAGCAAAACCCGGCAGAGCAGTATGGATGGTTAGTTTTGAGCCGGAGTCGGTGGCTCAGCCTCTTCTGGCGTTTTGTCTTTGGCTAAGATCAGTTTGTCCCAGCATTGCTTCAGCGCTGTCTCTACGTTGGCTCCGCCGTCAATCAGTTGACCGTGCGAGAGTATGATTTTGACCGGCTTCCAGTGACCGATCACTCTGGCCAGACTGCGAGAGACTGCGCCGGGGTCGGGAAAACCGCCCAGTCTGTATTCGGGAGCCGGCAGCGGTTTGTTTTTCATCATGAGCAAATTGCTCCAGAGCCAGGTGCCCCAGTCTTGACTGAGACCTTCAGTTTTAATCCACTCATCAGTTATGTTTTCGACCAGATCCGTGGCGATCAGTGTGCCCGTGTGTCGGTGTAAGAAAAGTACCTCCGACAGTACCCGACCTTGGATCAGCACCTGCAGAATAATTTGGTGGCAGCGAGCGATTAAGCCGACAGTTTTACCTGCTCAATATCGGTTTCCCACTCAGGCTGTGGTGTGCTACTAAGAATTTCGGTGTATTTGATGTCTTCGCGTTTCACGTCCAAGCCAGGGCACACGTAGACCTTTGCGTCGGGGTAGGCCAGAGTCCAATGTGGCATCCACATGTGGTGGTAGGTGCTTGGGGCGAGTAGAAACTCGACCGGACCGAGTGCGTGCAACTTGGTTTTGGTGGCTTCGTCCAGCGGCCCCGGACTGTGCACCCAAAGTGACCCGGAGCAGAGACGAATTACAGTGGTGCGGGCAGTAAACGTACCGCCGGCCAGCTTAAAGAAGTATGGCTTGATCCAGATATGATCGGGGGTGTGTTCGAGCCACTCCAGCGGCCTACTCGCAACCGGCATCGACATTTCTTTCTACTACCAGGTCTGAAATATTTCGAGTACTTACTACTCGTTAGTTGGTGAACAACGTAAAAATCGATTCTGCATTGCCTTACATTCAACCTAATTTATGGATGGGATAATAAATCTAAAACGACGCTATCTATCGTTGTGGTAGCGAAAGCAAATGTTGGCTTTAAAACGGCTGTCACATAATGGAGAATTACGAGCGTATATAAACAAATTGCGGCGGACGGCCGGTTGTAAACGGAGCAGCCGGTCCCGGTGCTGCTGCTAACGCTTTAACGGGCAGTGACCAAAATAGGAAATTGCGGTTGGCTGTAAGCAACCCGCTAACGTCGATCGATGCGGCAGCTTTGGAGAGGACGCGACGGAATGGCCGGCCGTGTCAGAGATTTGCAGGGACCGTTTTAATTTGACATCGATAAGCTCTAAGCTAATGATGCGCTTTCTGACTCTGGGGAACTCTTCTGTGTAATCTTCCGGTTACTGATGTCGCTGAGCTTTAGTGTCTACAGAAACAAGAATATTGACAGAATTCATGCTCCGCTTACGGCAGTCTCTAAGATTATGTAATTAATCGAAGACGTAAATTTCGAACACATAAGTAGGACCACATTTTGACACAAAAGCTAGGTTTTCTCTTTCTGATTAGCAGATGTCAACAATGTCAAGTTTCTTGACATAAGTTGGCTACGCTAAGTAAAGATAAACAAGTTCATATTCAGCATAAGTTCACTAGAATTACTTTTGTGGATGTGCTTCATTTCAAAGTTTACCTAGATAATTTGCACGTATATACTGAACGTACATACTTACAACCAACGCAAAAACTTGATAAAAATCTGCGAAGTACGAAAAACCGTTTTTTTGCATCGGAATTGATTAGATAGGACGAAATAATTACGGTTTTGGCGATACAGCAGGGTCATTAACTGCTTTGGGATTGCTTGGCAAAAAGGTGAAGTCATGTCTACTTTTTTGTACTGTTTTCAGGCTTTAAAACGTTCATACCTAATCGTACCAGGCCGGTAGCAACTTTTAATATAAAACACAACGATTTAGGCTATTTATTTACTACGGCTAATTTATTTAAGCTCGAGTCGCTGCGTTACCGCAGATCACAGAATTGACAAATCACCATTGAATGAATAAAATTCATCGCATATCAAACAGATCTATCTTTGTTTTCACTGTTGCTATGGATGCTGTCCAGGGTCGGAAGCCGCCAAATTCAAAACAGATCGAACGCTTCTAGTCGATCGAAGAATTTGTTGTGCTCGATTTTGTTGCCGGCTTGCATGGTTTTCTCGATTGTCTCCAGTAATCGTGAAGACCCGTACACTTGGTATACCCGTTTCATCTGAACCGTTTCCACTGTAGTGGTCAAACACACACAAGAGAAAACTCCTACTTTTAGCGGCAATCCAGCTTTGGCTAATTTTGGTCCGATTACTCGTTGGGTTTGCAGGTACAAACCTCCGGTAGCAACTCTACCTTCTTCAATAACGGACAGACCTGAAAAGTAAAGTACCGTCAACAGCATACTAGAAGGGCTAGGAGCCGGCACATGCACAGTGCAATAAGACAGTGTACTGTACGCACCTGAATTGGTGGTGCTAAGCAAAGCTGAATGCTTGTTGCCACTGGCACCCACCCGGATAGTGAGGAAACCGTGAATGACACGTACGTCAGTCGAGTCATTCAAGCTTACTGCCACAGACCTGAAAGTTCTTAAAATACTGCAAACCGCGCGGAAGTTAGAAATGATTATCGGTATTTCCCACGCTTGAAATAACCTTCCGCTCCCAACCGTTCTTAAGCAAAGTCTAACGTTAGGAAGATGGGTTGGTGGTGGTGTGAAATACCATAGCAATGCACTAACGTAACGTACGTAAAGTTGATCGAAGGTGTATCAAACATAGTCAAGTCGGGCACGGAAAACGTAATCGTTTCGACGTATTTTTCGTTGACATTAAAATCAAATGGATGGTGTATAAACGTTGTCGAGCGACTCCTCCAAACACCAATCAGGAAAGCGTACGGCTCCAAAATTGGAGGTAACGGATGATCAGTGCGAACTAGAACCACTGTTTTAGCTAAGCAGAGGGACAACTGGCACAGACATACTTGTGCTGTGGCGGAAGTAACACAAACCACAAGAAGCTGCACAATTGACATCGAAAAAGTCGGTTTTGGGTCGCATTTTGACGCACTGATCTTGTTCATTCCAAAACGAACAACTTTTATAAATGTCCTGGCACGGCTCTGAAATCCAATTTGATTGGTGGACAAACAAAAGAAGATGCCATAAAACGCAAACGCACTCTGGCAAAATTTGCCCATGTAACCGGGCGCACATTTACAAGTGTACTCTCCACTAGTAGACGCTTCACACACCGCTCCGTTTTGACATTTGTGGTTTTTGCATTGCTTTACGACTAAAACATAATCCACGTAAGAGTTTAGGTACCGCATTCAGTAGGTAGTACCTTTTTGGCAGCGTGCACCAGCGGTTCCCGGACGGCAGATGCATCCATAATTCCCATCTTTATGAACAGTGCATGATCCTCCGTTTGCACACAGGAAAGATGGACAAGGACCTGTGGTAGAAATACTGTCGTTTTATGCTTCGACAATCTAACGAGTTTATTTTTCTATTTTTTTACAGTAGCGAAGCAGAACACGAAAGAAGCGAAGGAAAACAGAATAGAAACTCACGGTCGCACAAAGGTCCGACCCATTCAGGAAAGCAGTCACAGGTGAAACCAGAGGTTGTCTTTCTGCAGGTACCGTTGACACATTTGGTTGGCTGACAAGGGTCCTGATATTTAGCTTGCTCTCTTGTGTTTTGTTGATTGTGATTCGTCCAAATTGGTTGCCGCTGGGGCTTTTGAGGCGCCTTTTGCTCTATATTCGCATTTTTATAATTTTAAAACAGTTAAAAAATCCATAAAAAGAGCGTACCAGCACAAAGTTTTCCAGTAAACCCGGTAGGGCAAAAACACACAAAGCGCCTGCGATTGGTGACCGGATCTTTAGCAGGGATTAGTTTAATGCATCGACCGCCGTTCTGACAAGGGTTGAATTCGCAAAATTCCTGGGGAGGCAAGTTCGGACCCCGTCTGCTCGATTGACGTAATGGAGGCGGTCGGGTCAAGTAGTTACTCACTCTAACTCTTGTGTACTTCGGTGGAGTCGTTTTTACTCTCTGAGTAGTATAGACCGGGCTGACTTTATTGGGTGTTCTGTATTTCGTGATTGAAGTACTGATTGGTGGTTTTCGTCTAAATGGAGCCAGGGTGGGTCGCGGCAAAGTGTGTTGCTTGGCTGTAAGTAGTCGAAGAGTTGTGAGCTTGGTTCTTCTTGTAACTGGCGCAAGGGTAGACGGAGGTGTTTGAGTAGGTTTCGATGTAGTTACGCTAGCAGTGGATGCGTCGAAGGATTCGCCGATCTGCTTGAACAAGTTCAGCAGCAACAGTGGCGCATTTCCTGCAACAAAGCCAGCTGGTGGCAGGTTTGTGCCTTGTGTTGTAGCTGGTAGAGATCGTTTTGTAGTTGTGGGTGAAGTGGTTTTCGTCGTTGGAGAGTGAATGTGTCTTGTAGTCGAAGATGTAGTTGAAGTAGATATTGTTGGTGTTGTTGTTGTTTTAGTTGTTGTCGTTGTTGTTGTTGTCGATGTTGTTCTTGGAGTTGTAGTGGTAGTAGTTGAAGGTGGTGTTGTAGTTGTTGACGAAGTAGTAGTAGTAGTTGTTGTTCGTGTTGTTTTCGGAGTTGTAGTTGTGGTTGTTGATGGAACCGTTGTTGTGGTTGATGTTGAAAGTACAGTAGTTGGTTCTTCTGTTTTCGCTTTTGTTATCGTGATTAAACCCCTGTTTTCATCTATCAACTGATCATTAATGTCTTCAGTCGGCACCTGAACTGTTGGAATAGCTTGACCGCCATCTCCCCATGTCCTCTGTAAGATTCGGTTCCACTGCCACGGTGCCAGTGGTTTTCTGGTTGATGCTGGGAATTCCAAGGTCCCATTGAACACAATCAGAGGAAGTTGACTTGTGCTTTTTGTGTTGCTCAAGGTTCTTGTTGTATTTAGCGATGGTTCATTAGATGAGTCTGTTGTTGTAAAGCCAACTTCAGGACTTCCCGTTACATTTTGCTTAGAAACCGTAACAGTTCCGGGTTCGATGGCAAATGTAGTATTGCCACTCCTTTCTGTCACAAGCTCACTGTCCACTTGCGTTGTCACAGGTCCAATTTGTGTGTCTCCGCTTGAAATTATCGTTGACTGAACGGTAGGATTGCTTGTGCTAACAACCAATATCCTCTTTGTTTCGGCGATCTCAGAACTTGCGTAGCTTTCGTTCAGCATAATCAAGTCACTGTCCAAAGTTACTGGAGATTGAGCTGCTTGTGAAGTTGAGGACTGGGTCGTCGTCAAATGCCTAGTTGTGTTAGAGAATACTGACTTTATATCACTGGCTTGTAAAGAGCTGGTTTCCTTTGATTCGTCAGCAACAGTTAGGTTTTCAGTGGTTTGCAACGATTCAGTCTCGGAATTACTCGATGAAGTTGATGGAGATTTTGCAACTTCTTGGGTAGTTGATTGGGATTCAGTAACTTCTTGGGTAGTTGATTGGGATTCAGTAACTTCTTGGGTAGTTGATTGGGATTCAGTAACTTCTTGGGTAGTTGATTGGGATTGAGTAATTTCTTGGGTAGTTGATTGGGATTCAGTAACTTCTTGGGTAGTTGATTGGGATTCAGTAGCTTCTTGGGTAGTTGATTCGGATTCAGTAGCTTCTTGGGAAGTTGATTTGGATTCAGTAACTTCTTTGGTAGTTGATTGGGATTCAGTAGCTTCTTGGGTAGTTGATTGGGATTCAGTAGCTTCTTGGGAAGTTGATTGGGATTCAGTAGCTTCTTGGGAAGTTAATTGGGATTCAGTAGCTTCTTGGGTAGTTGATTGGGATTCAGTAATTTCTTGGGTAGTTGATTGGGATTCAGTAGCTTCTTGGGTAGTTGATTCGGATTCAGTAGCTTCTTGGGAAGTTGATTTGGATTCAGTAACTTCTTGGGTAGTTGATTGGGATTCAGTAGCTTCTTGGGTAGTTGATTGAGATTCAGTAGCTTCTTGGGTAGTTGATTTGGATTCAGTAACTTCTTGGGTAGTTGATTGGGATTCAGTAGCTTCTTGGGTAGTTGATTGAGATTCAGTAACTTCTTGGGTAGTTGATTGGGATTCAGTAACTTCTTGGGTAGTTGATTGGGATTCAGTAACTTCTTGGGTAGTTGATGGGGATTCAGTAACTTCTTGTTTAGTTACTTTAGATACAGTAGCTTCTTGTGAATTTGCTGGGAATTCAGTAGGTTCATGTGAAGTTGCTATAGATTCTGTAGCTGCTTCTGAAGTTGTTGAGGACTCAGTAACTTCGTGTGAAGTTGCGCTGGTTCCAATAATTTCTTGTAGAGCTACTGGCGATTCCGTAGTTTTTTGTGGAGTTGCAGAAGATTTTATTCCTGAAGCAGCTTGTGGTCTTGTTGCTTCTTGAGAAGTGATCAAGTGTTCTATTGTATGTTGTGAAGTTGTTGACGGTTCTGTTCTTTCTTGTGAAGTTCCTGTGGATTCATCAACTTCGTCCTCTCCACTGCCTTCTAATTCGTTGGTTAGCACTGAAGGACTCGCTGCTATTAGATTTGGAGTGACAAATTTGTTCTCATCTCTTCTGTTTATTTCTGCAAAGTGAGCAGCGGTCGGCTGATTCTGTTGTTCATTTGTCTCTGATCTATGAAGCGTCTCCATTAAATCATTTTCCACTACAGTGTCTGAAGTAGAGGTCGCAAGTACAGTTGATGCTGTTACTCTTGCTGAATCAATTTGAAGGCCATTGGCAGTGCTTGAGTGATTAGACAAAGATTGTGGAAAACCCGGAACTGTTGTGTTTATAAGTCCAATCTCTGGTAGTAGTCGTTGGGGCATGAGAAATCCGGATCGCGGTCTCCAGCGCTCCCAATAGATGTCATTCTCTGTTAGAACTGTAATCCTGAAAATTTGCACACTCATACATGTAGTTAGGGGGTTTTGGGGGAGGGTTTAGCCCCAGGCCCGATTCTCGGGAAAAACCCCCAGCCGGATTCTGGATTCCAGAAACCCTATTTTCAGTTGAAAAGTACAAAAATTCAGGGTGCCCAAATTCAAACTGACGACCAAGATAGGGTTTCAAGACTATTTTCAATCCCAAATTAGGGTTTCAGAAGGGCTAAACAGGGTTTCTAGACTTTATAAACCCTATCTAGGGTTTGAAAAGCTCTAGTTTGTACAGGGTGTGCCAAAAAAAACAACCCAGCAGAGTTTTTGCTGTAGCAACCGCAAATCTCAACCGATTTGAATGAATCCTTTTTTAAATGAAAGATAAATAAATTCTTGAAAGAGTGATGTACCGTTTATTACGATAGCCTGCTTAGTTCCTGAGATATTGGTCCTCAAAGTCAAAACAGAGATTTTGGCAATGAACAAGAGTGATAAAGAACAACCCAGCAGATTTTTTACTTTTGCAACCACGAATCTGAACCGATTTGAATGAACCCTCTTTTGAATGAAAGACTGGTAAATTCTTCAAAGATTTATGCAATTTTTATTGAGATTCACAGTTTAGTTCTTGAGATATTTGCCTTCTAGATCGAAACAGATTTTGGCAAAGAACAAGATTTATTCCATTGCATTTCATAATAAAGCAGATTCCTACTGCTGGGGCTAATGATACTTTAGTGTTGAAGTAAACCGAGTTTCTGTGTCACCTGTAAAGCCTCCAAGAGCCCTTAGCAGTAGCAGGAATCCGATTTATTACGAAGTGCAGTGGAATAATAGAAAATCGCTCTTGTTCACTGCCAAAATCATTGTTTTGACTTTGAGAGCCAATATCTCAGGAACTAAGCAGACTACATTAATGAAAATTTCAGCAATCTTTTAAGAATTTATTTATCTTTCATCTAAAAAAGGATTTATTCAAATCGGTTGAGGTTTGCGGTTGCTACAGCGAAAAATCTGCTGGGTTGTTTTTTTTTGGCACACCCTGTATTTCTGAAACCCTAAATAGGATTTATAAGGGTTTCGGAACCCTAATTTGGGTCTCAGCAACTCTAATTAGGGTTTCTGAGTCCCCAAATAGGGTTCCAGAACCTTAATTTGGTTTCTGAAACCTTAATTAGGGTTCCTAAACCCCAAAAATTGGGTTACGCAACCATAATTTGGGTTTCTGAAGCTCTAAATAGGGTTCCAAGAATCCTAATTTGAGTTCTTGAAATCCAAAGTTAGGGTTTCAGACGCCGTAAAGATGGTTCCCGAACCGTAATTAGGGTTTCAAAATTTCTAAATAGGGTGTTAAATGCATTTTAGCTCTATTTTATCGGATCAAATATGGGTTTTTGTACTTTTTAAAGCAAAAGTAGAGTTTCTTGCACGTTTTACAGCAAAAATAGGGGTTTACAGGGCATTTTTCCAATTCAGACAGGATTTTTACCCAATTTTTAGTCCACAATGCCCTTTTTTGAGCCCAAAAACACACATGTAACAGGTCATCCGCCGAAGGGGGAGCGGGTTGGGGTCTGGCGCCGGCCGGGGGTCTGAGCTCAAATTTAGGGAGGGGATTGAGCACTAAAAACGCTCAAAAATCGTTATTTTTCGGCTATAAATCGTTAAAATCGCTAATTTGGGCTGAAATACAGCTAAAAAGTGCTGTTTTGCAGGCGATTTTGGCCATTTTTGTGTCTGAAATTTGAAATTGAAGAAAAATCTCAAAAAATTGCTCAAAAATTTCTTGCCACAAAAATCGGACGGGGGTCGGAAAAATCGTCTCGGGGCGGGGGCTGGCGTAGTCGGATGGGGCAGACCCCAGACCCCCTGTTGCAGTATGCCAAAAAAGGTCGCTGGAACCCACTTTTGGGCAACATACGTAGTGCTGAAACCTTATTTTGGACCTGAAAAAACCCCAGCCGAAAACCCAGCTACATGTATGTGCACACTCTCGGTGACTGACGAACACTAGCTAAATAAAGCCTTACATGAACTGCACGGATCCTAGATCACCGTCGATCGTCCATTTGGCTTTGAGCAAGAACTTTTTGCGACTGTGGGTATGTGTGATGCTGTCGTTTCGTTGCTGTCCGCACTGCTGGAAACGAATTCCGTAGAACTGCCAAATCGGGTCGGACTGGAATCTGCCACCGGTTAAATGACCAATCAGAAAGCCGTGTTTGTCAGCCAATCTCGGTTGGATCAAAAATTGCCGGAAGTGGTTGAATCCAACCAAACGCACTGAAACCCATTTTGGTGCAACTGTGCTTTTGCTGTTGAGAACTATTGTAGCTTAAATTAAACGTGATATGTCTTGAAGTTAGGCAGATTGTGCTGCTACGCTACGTTAGGTAGTTTTCCTTGACTTGCTACTATATACGTACAATACATAGGTTCGTTAGGAACGTAACTAGAGGGGAACTCCTGTTTTAATCGAATCACTCAAGTCGTATCAAGGATTTAATTTTAAAAACTTGCGAACATTACAATTCAACATCATTCCAACGTCTTTTCGCCGAATTTATACTTCGGTGAGTGTCATAATCACTCACCGTGGCGCGTTTTTGGATGATTTCGTGACAAATGAATCCATTATGAGTGTTTACTTTACTGCAGTTGCAGTAGAGGACGATTCCATGATAGATGAAGTTGTTATTAGTGTTACTGTAATGCAATTGCAGCGGGTTTTAAGATACGAACGGAGCGGAAAACTGCGCATGCTGCGTTAAATTTGATTCCACGTTCGTATTTAATCAGAGTAGCAATACTTTGAAAAGGGTTTAGAAGGGTGAAATCATACCGGTGTACAGTTCGCCGGGTTTGTAGAAGCGAACCGCGTTTCCGTTGCGGTCAATGACATTGAAGTCAAACGGGGGTTCGCTGTTTTTCGGCATTCCATGGACTTTCCGGTTGACTTTCATCGAGTGCTTCGTGGGACATCCGAATATATGCTCGCCATCTTGAGCGTTGGTAGCAGCCAGGAGCCATTCAAGGCAACAGAACAAAAGGAAAAGCGCCTTCATTTTCTTTGCAACTGCCGCCGGTCGACAGAGATCATGTCCGATTGTGTAGACGGGTGTAAAGTGGAACCGGCCGATGACCCGGCCCGATGACAGACGACGTGTCGAAGGAGTGAAAGTACATGGACCAAGTAGACTGTAAAGTGGCGCAACGGTCGTGGCTGCGGGTCAGTGCGCTTTTGGGTTTAAAAACCCGTTCATACACCCTCTCTCTCTTACATCTATAAATAAAGTAACTGTTGTTCTCAAGTGTTTTGTCACCGCATTACTACCGCACAAATTACTGATCTTGTTTACGGCGTCAATGGCCTCTTTTCCGTCAAGTGCCAAATTTTCTTTTTTTCTGCTTGTCGCATGCAATAAACAGCTTAAAACTATATCTTTACAGAAGCGCTGTAGCATTCAGAAATGTCGTATGACAATAATATTACCAAGAATTATACATGTAACAGGGGGTCTGCCCTCCACCCGACTTAGGCCATACCCCCTGGATGCCCCCGAGACGATTTCGCCGACCCCCCCTCAGATTTTCTGGCAAGTAAATTTTCGAGCAAATTTTTGCAATTTTTTACAATTTCAGACAAAAAATTGCTAAAATCGCCTGCAAAACAGCACTTTTTAGCTCTATTTCAAATTTAGCCCAAATTAGCGATTTTTAGCTAAAAAATTGCGATTTTTTCGATTTTTGAGCGTTTTTTAGTGCCCAATCCCCTCCCAAAATTTTGGCTCAGACCCCCGGCCGGCGCCAGACCCCCCAACCCCCCTCCCCCTTCGGCGGATGACCTGTTACATGTATGCCAAGAATCGTCTTGATATACTACTGTTGTATGTACACAATGCACTTCGGGCCGTATCTTTACTTTACTACACCCTAAAAGGCTCGTGATTTTCCACAATCACACAAGCAAAGAAATATTAGTCTGAATCAAAAGGCAGGTAATATTTACGAAAATACACCGGGTACATTTGCTCTGCAGCAACTTGAATTGCTATGAAATTGCTCAAAACTTACATAGCCTTTGTTATCCACTGGAATTTATCCCACGGCAAGCAGTACACATCGTAATGTCATGTCTTGATCCCATCATGTTTTCTGACAGTCTACGCTACCGCAGCGATTTGCGTCTTTTCAACGGTGTTGGCCCGCCGCCAAATTGTGTTTTAAACCAATTGCTTTACCGTACCGTACTTATGTTTACCCGGTACGTTCTTTCGGTCGACCATGATTGTTTTTTCTTTTTTTAGATGCAGCCGACGTTCTCTGTTTTGGCCAGTGTGTCGGTGATGCGCTGTTCCCGATTCTGCTTCCTTTCAAAGCGTGCAATTCGCCGCCACAGCAAAGTCATCGCTGCCAAAGTAATTTTCTCGCAGAGCTGTTTGTCTGTCTGCCAGTAAACGTAGTCTGTCTGCTAGCTGTGCTCGTTCGTAGTCGGCGTTGAGTGAGAAGTTGCGCTGATCGGAGTGGTTGCGCACTTGTTAGTGAAATGGCGGAGGGCTATAAATTATGGCTGAGCCTGCTTTTTGGCGCAAAACCATTGCGGCTCGTAGTAAAGCGCAGCGGTGCTTGTCAATCGATATACAGCCGTGCCGAGCGGGCCACACAAACCGAACCAGCTCTAGATGCTCGCTGATGAAAGAAGCGATATGGATGCCGCCAGCCGCACCAGTCCAAAAAACCTTCCAAGATGATCTTAGAAAAACTTGGTGCCCTTTATCCTGCTCAGACGCAACTTCACCCGCTGTTCGTGCTGTAGGGTCTAATTTAGCTGATTGCGCAATGTAGGATAGAAAATAATTATTTTATTTGCCTGCTGGACTGAGGCCTAGTGCTGTTTAGAAAATTCCTGTTGCTGCATAACTCGGCAGGGTGCCTCCAAATGCTGTAATAGAACAGGTTTCGCTATCGGTTGTCCGATTTCTGTGTTGTAGGGCTACATGTATCTACTGCATGAGTCTAGTGTTTAGCGTCAGTACTGCGCCATGACGGACGACAGTGCAACGCCTCTGATCGGAGCGATAGATCAGGGCACCAGCAGCAGTCGGTTTCTGGTGTTTTCCGGTCGCACCGGCAGAGTGGTCACCTACCACCAGATCGAGTGCGAGCAGTTTTTCCCCTCCGCAGGATGGGTGGAGATGGACGCCGTACAGATGTTCCAAACCACCTGGCGCTGCATGGAAGAGGCCTGCGCCAAACTCACTGCCAAAGGACTCAGTGCCAGCCAGATTAAAGCCATCGGAATTACCAACCAGCGAGGTAACGCTTCACGCATGTGGGTAGAAGTTATCGCTTTGTTATCCTGATGCAAGCTTTTGATGTCTTCGCTCGCTCAGTGCACCTTCTCGCTAAAATTGTCTGGGTTCTTTTTTCGTATTTTCCTTCTCGTTCTACTCGTACCGGTTTCAAGGTGTACGTAGTTACGGTAATACCACTTCAATACTTTGTTCTGTTGAAGTGAAACCATTATGTAGGATAATTAACATCTAAACTTATGACATTCGCTTCGCATTGATGCAGTTGTATTGGTACATGGACTGGACACCGTATTATACGGTATTATGTTGAGTGAGTAAATTGTACCGATATCGGTTCATACACAAGTTATACCTTACATGCGATAACGGTACCCTATTAGACTACGCTCTATTCTTATGACCAAAAAATCTTGGCTGTATGTAGAATGCAATTTGGTTAATGTTCGAAATTTCCGTTTCCTTAATCACACCGTTCTATTCTGATAAGAGAAAAGGTGTTAGCGGCTAAATACGTTTAGATATAGCGCTTTGTCAATAAATCGAAATTATATGGGACAGGAAAGATGACAAAGTAAATATAGATTTTCTGAACAAGCCTACGCCTATGCATACGTACATAAAATTGGTTAGAACTAAGAATGCGGGTTCTCTAATAAATTAATTTTTTCTAATAAGCACTGGTTTTCTTTCAGAGACGTCGATAATTTGGGACAAAAATACCGGCCAGCCGCTATCGAACGCTGTTGTGTGGCTGGACGCTAGGACATCAACTCTAGCAGAGCAGTACACACAGAAAACGCCTTCAAAATGCAAGGAGCACTTCAAATCTGATACCGGCCTTCCCATCCACCCTTACTTCAGTGCGCTGAAACTACGTTGGATGATTGACAATGTTCCTGAAGTAGCGTCTGCCGTCAAGGACGGTACGTACTACGCATGTGCACAGTGTTCTGTTATCACTCACATAACTACTGTACGTACATAACTACTGTACGTTCAGGGGTTGCTGTCACTTGTTCGTCTATCAATTGCGCTGAAATTTTAGCACAACATGCACAAATCCTCAGAATTTTTACTCTTGAAATAGCCAAGTCTGTTACTTCAACCGCTAGTCATGCACTTTTACCAGGGTTCATACAGGTCAGGGAAGTCAGGGAGGTCAGGGAAAAGACAGGGAATTTAAAAATGGTCAGGGAAAAGTCAGGGAATTTCAGATCTGGTCAGGGAAAATTATATGGATTTTTTAAAATTTTCTCGCCCTGGTTGAGCAGCTGCCCAACCAGGCCTCGTCAAACTCTGAAACTGTTAATTCCGGTTAATTTTACGCCAAGACTACCTTTTAAATGCGTTTTTGAAAGCTATTTCTTCAAAATTTTCTCGCCCTGGTTAGGCAGCGGCCCAACCAGGCCTCGTCAAACCCTGAAACTGTTAATTCTTGTTAACTTCACGCTCGGAATACCTGTTGAAATACAATAATACCAAATTCACCCTTTGCTTTTAGAAAATTATTTGATATGCTACCGTTTATGTAAATATCTGCCGATGCAAAAGATATCGCAAAATCAGGTGCTTGAAAACATTTACTGTTTTATGAGTTTGCTTATAGAAAGTCAGGGAATTTTAGCACTCAGGTCAGGGAAAGTCAGGGAAAAGTCAGGGAATTTGGAAAACCCTGATCCGTATGAACCCTGTTTACGTACTTTCCGAATATTTACTTTGACGGCGCACATTTGGAAGTGCATGATTAATGGTTGAAGGCATGCATGTACTAGGGGGTTTGGGGGTTACCCCCTAGCTGAAAAGGCCAACCCCCTCACCCCCCGACCGAAAAATACAAGTACTGGTTGCGGCTCCAGTACTAACGAACTGGCTCAGAAATCACTAATATTTTTAGCTTAAAATTCGCTTGAAAAGCCTTTGGAAATTGAATTTGGCGTTTCCACTGGTGATATTTAAGAGAAATCGGGGTTTTTGGAAGCCCTTTTTGTCATTTTTTGCTAGTTTTTATCTCTAAAACGCTATTTGGCAGCTTAAAATAGCGATTTTTAGCGTCCTTACTGAAAAAAAGCGTGCTAAAAACGGATTTCCAGGCGTTTTGGAGTTTTTTGAAATTTTGGACCCCCTCTGGGCGAAACCCCCCTCGAGCCCGCATCTGAGGAAACCCCCCTACCCCCTCCCACCAGGTCGGCCCGGAGCTGTTACATGTATGGTTGAAGGACAGAGTAAGTCAGGCGCATATTACCCTAACCTTTACGGGTCAAGGTGTTAAGCGGTTTTTAGGTCGGGCGATCGCCGGAACCGTGGATACGTGGCTGATTTGGAAGTTGACCGGGGCACACGTTACCGATGTGACGAACGCAAGTCGATACCTGCTAATGGACTTGCACAAGTGTCAGTGGGACAAAGATCTGCTCGAGTTCTTCGGCATTCCCGAAGCCATTCTGCCCTCAGTCCGGTCGTCGTCCGAAGTTTACGGATTCGTCACTGAAGGAACGCTAAAAGGAGTTCCTGTTTCCGGTTGTCTAGGTACGTATTACAGTTAGTCAGTAGATATTAGTAGGAATTATTAATATTGAGACTTGAATATAAGACAAGTAGGGAGAATTTTCTACTGTAACTGTTTGTTACATTACATAGATATTACATATAAATTTGTTGTACAGGTGATCAGCAATCAGCTCTTGTGGGTCAGCTGTGTGTAGAGGCAGGGATGGCAAAGAATACGTACGGTACCGGGACGTTTCTGCTCTACAATACGGGCCAACAGCCAGTTATCTCTAAACACGGACTCTTAACCACTGTTGCCTTCCAACTTGGCCCCAAGCAGCCGGTCACTTACGCTCTCGAAGGCTCAGGATCTATTGGTGGCACCTGTGTGCGGTGGCTTCGGGACAATCTCAACATAATCAAGGTTATGACACTAACCGACTGGGTATACAGTGTTAGCCATAATAATAAAAGACCGCCTGGCCTTTTCCCGATTTTTCCAAATAAGTTCAAGTGGCCGCCATGCCACGATTATTATTATTTGTTTACAGTTCGTTTGTTTGGCCAAGTGCTAGCCTTCTATAGCTTAGTGGGTTGGTGGTCTATAGAAAGTTGGTGGGTTGGTGTTCTGAGCCATACATGTAACAGGTCATCCGCCGAAGGGGGAGGGGTGTTGGGGGTCTGGCGCCGGCCGGGGGTCTGAGCCAAAATTTGGCAGGGGGGTTGGGCACTAAAAAACGCTCAAAAATCGAAAAAATCGCAATTTTTTTGCAAAAAATCGCCTAAAATCGCTAATTTGGGCTGAAATACTGCTAAAAAGTGCTGTTTTGCTGGCAATTTTGACAATTTTTGTGTCTGAAATTGTAAAAAAAATTGCAAAAATTTGCTCAAAAATTTACTTGCCAGAAAAATCGGAGGGGAGTCGGCGAAATCGTCTCGGGGGGGGGGGCTGGCCTAAGTCGGTTGGGAGGTAGACCCCCAGACCCCCTGTTGTTACATGTATGGTCTGAGCCCAAAATTGAAGTAGCAGTTTACTAAAATTCCCTAAAAATGGCTGAAAATCGTTGTTTCGTGCTAAAAACTGCTTCAAAACGCTAAGCAGGGCAAAAGTACAGCTGAAAACCCGCTGTTTAACGAAACTGTTTGCAGCATTCGCATCTGAAATTGTAAAGAGTACTCGAAAAATTACGTCCAAGAAAAATATGAGGGGGGGGGGGTTGAAAAGTTGTCTCTAGGAGGGGTGGTCCTAGGGTTCCGGCCATAGTTGGTTGGGGGACTTTCCAGAACCTCATGCTCTATGTATGTACGTATGCGTATGGTACCACTACACGTACAACAGAGGCGGAACGTGAGGTACCATTATCGTATGCCCGTTTAAGTGTCTCAATGTACAATGTACAGTATGAAAGTGTTCAACGTAACGGTTGGGGATTTTTGTAGGAATCAGCTGACAGCGAGACTCTGGCTCGCAGTGTGTCCGACAATGGTGGAGTATATTTTGTGCCGTGTTTCACTGGCTTGTACACTCCTTATTGGGACCCGACGGCCAGAGGTACCATCTGTGGAATCAGTCAGTACTCTACCAAGGCTCACCTCACACGCGCTGCCTTGGAGTCTGTCTGCTTCCAGACCATTGAGATCATCGACGCCATACACAAAGATTCTGGACAACCCCTCACTGCTCTCAAGGTATTGACAGGGAATTGATTGATTGATTGATTGATTGATTGATTGATTGATTGATTGATTGATTGATTGATTGATTGATTGATTGATTGATTGATTGATTGATTGATTGATTGATTGATTGATTGATTAGTAGGAGTGCATAGTGCTATCGGTGTTGCAGGTGGATGGGGGCATGACAGAGAACAGTCTGGTAATGCAGACGCAGTCCGATCTGCTGGGTAGGGAAGTGATTCGACCGAAGATGGCAGAGATCACAGCTCTGGGTGCGGCCATAGCCGCTGGAATGGCAGTGCAAGTTTGGGACTTGAACTGGCACCAACAACACCAGCCCGACTGCCAACGCTACCAACCGGCTCTTTCCGACTCGGAAAGACAAGCCAGACTGAAAAAGTGGAAAGTGGCTGTTCAGAGAGCTCTGCATTGGGCCACTGAATAGGTAGCTACTGACTGTTTATGTGCACGTGCATACACATGGCCGGGGTTTCTCTCTTTACAGTACTCCCGATTTTTTGATCGATTTGCCTAAAACACTCCTCCCACCTAAAGCCCATGTGCGCAAAGCTTGTAATCTCTGAACGCCACTCTGTCTTTGATCATTTGGTGGGCCATCATGGTTTATTATCTCAACGCGAAAGATAAGGCCACGTAAACTACGGTAAGCTACGCAAACTACACCGCCGATCTTACGCAGCGCTCAATGCTGGAGAGAAAAATAAAGACAAAAAAGAAAAATCTTTTTTATCGGATTCAATCAGAGGAATCGAGCCGGTTGAGGAAGGAATTATTGCATTCGCATAATACACACAGTCAAAAAGTAATTTTGTGCGTGGAAGGTGCTAAGCTGGCTAACAACTCTTCTTTTTATTATTTTTATTCGTTTCTTCACTTCGGTCGGCGCCAGCACTGCAGAGTGGGAGAGAGAGAAAGGAGTGGTTAGGTAATAAGAGCAGCTAAGCTTCAATGGATCCCTAAGGTAATACGTCGCCTTCCTAAAATACGTATTCTGCTTGTTCTTTTGCATTTTTTATGTTCGCTATCTTCGTCGTTTATTTTTTTCCTCCGAAAAAACAATGGCGGAAAATAGGGCGGCTGTTCTTAATTTCACGAAGACCGGCCCCCAGCGTGTTTGATACTGTAGCTCATGTTTTGTCAATTTGAAATGGATTTGGATTCAAACGGAGCTGTTTTCAGAGATTGCAAGCTTAAGTAGAATACGCTTTACCTAAATGTGTCTTTTCTTCATGTTACCATTTTTCTTCCAGTTAAACAGTGCAATCCATTAGATGGCCGCGATCGTACCAATCGCTAGGGTCCCACAAAATTTCCCGATTTTGAACACCGAGTCACCGAACTCTTTTTTGGCCATATATGGATAGATGTAGGTAGGACGCTAGTCTCAGTATATTTAGTTCTTTCATTGAGCGTATACTAGAGTTGTTTATAGTACCGAAGTGAATTTGAGGTAATTAATCACTGCTGTATGCTTAGTTTGTATCTTAACTTAACACAGTCACTTTTTCATTAATTCTGAAATGAAATCTGGTGCTACTTATTACATGTATACTATTGAGAGAGATGGTTCGATTTTGATTGATTGAAACAGTTTATTTCCGGAGAAACAATTGGACAGGCCCCCGTTCGGGCCCTTTAATCTGTCAGTCAACCCTGTGTGCTGATTTGCTGCTTGAATAGGAGACGTCACGTCTCACGACGTTGTTTTAAGACAAGTTTGTCTTTTGTTGTTTGTTTTCTAATAAAAATATTGTTTCAGCTTGTATGATAAAACAATACAATGTGCAGTACTGCTTCTGGTGCTACTGTCTATTAGGACGTCTTGTTGGTAGCTACAATATTTCACTTACAGTAGTATATGTACAGTACATCGTTCATCCGAAAACCATTCCTTTACACAGAAACAGACAGATCTATCTACGTAAACTGCTTCTTTACGTTTTGGGCAGGTTTGGAAAGCAAGTGGTGGAAGTGCAGAAAGCAGTGGTGAAAGCGAGGTGAAGAGAGATTGGTGCAAATCGGATGCGTGGAAGGAAGGAAAGGCATCTAAAGCGTGTTGTAGCAGTCTCTGGCTTCTCGAGCCAGCAGTGGAGAGTACTCGGAACTGTAGGACACTTTTTTATCATCTCCACTGCTGTGCAAGTAATTGTGTATGCCGTCCATGAACTCGACAGTTTTTGACAATCCAATGCCTAAAAAGGACGGCTTTTTACGGAAACAGTTCGACTAAGATAGGTTACATCTCTGATTGAATTCCAGATTATCAGTTTTGACCAGGATTGCTCTGGATAGAGGCGAGGGTGTGCCATCGTTGAAGACGGCGCGAACGCAGAACATGTAGTAGCAGTCGTATCGTAGTCCCGGAAACAACACCGAGCGGCTACTGTCAATTTCCACTTTCTTCCACTCATCCAGAGATGCTTTTGTATCATCAGTGTGGTAAATTGCGTAGCTCTGCAATGAAAAATTCGCATTTGTTTGGTTTGATACAGCGCCCGTTTACGGTGGGCGGTAGGATGAAAGACTGGGCTCACACCACCAAAAAATTCAAAGATAGTACCGCAATCCCGATTCTTGTAAATCTCTTGAATGGCGCTTCCCAGGATAAGCGAACAGTATTGGCACTCAGTTTTTCGGCCACAATGTGTTGAGGACTGAGTTCAAACTCTGAAGTATTTAAGTAATTTTTTGCTTCAAGTAAGTCAAGTACCTGTGTACTGCACCAAAGATACAGGAGTGCTGCTGCCAAAGTTGTTCACCGCTGTGATCACGAACTCGTACAGTGAACACGATTTCAGACCAATTATTTCGCAGTGACAACCAGTTATGCCTTTTACATGGTGCACCTCGCTTTTCTTGTCATGCCTGCATTACACTTAATATACAAGAAACTACACTAATTTAGAGCAATCTTTTACTTGAGCTTATATCGAACATTGTAAGTGACTCCTACGTTTGGAAAAGCAGGACTCCAGGCCAATCGGGCACTGTAAGCACTGGTGCTCACCACTTGACAATCGCCCGGTCTGTCTGGCGGCGAGCGACGGAAGAAGTTTTCGGTTTCAGCGCCTTCAAGAAGAATCGGCAATAGCAACCATTTTAGAAGTACCTTTGGCTCACAGGTTAGTCTTCTTGGTTTTCCCTTCTTTTTCTTCTTTTTCTCTCGTTTTCTCACAAAATCATCAGTAACTGAAAAGCGGAAATCTGTACAGCCAGGAAATGGCTTTAATTTCCTGATGCCAAAAAACAATCAATTGTATGTAAAGCCCATGTGCGCAAAGCTTGTAATCTCTGAACGCCACTCTGTCTTTGATCATTTGGTGGGCCATCATGGTTTATTATCTCAACGCGAAAGATAAGGCCACGTAAACTACGGTAAGGTACGCAAACTACGCCGCCGATCTTACGCAGCGCTCAATGCTGGAGAGAAAAATAAAGACAAAAAAGGAAAATCTTTTTTATCGGATTCAATCAGAGGAATCGAGCCGGTTCAGGAAGGAATTATTGCATTCGCATAATACACACAGTCAAAAAGTAATTTTGTGCGTGGAAGGTGCTAAGCTGGCTAACAACTCTTCTTTTTATTATTTTTATTCGTTTCTTCACTTCGGTTGGCGCCAGCACTGCAGAGTGGGAGAGAGAGAAAGGAGTAGTTAGGTAATAAGAGCAGCTAAGCTTCAATGGATCCCTAAGGTAATACGTCGCCTTCCTAAAATACGTATTCTGCTTGTTCTTTTGCATTTTTTATGTTCGCTATCTTCGTCGTTTATTTTTTTCCTCCGAAAAAACAATGGCGGAAAATAGGGCGGCTGTTCTTAATTTCACGAAGACCGGCCCCCAGCGTGTTTGATACTGTAGCTCATGTTTTGTCAATTTGAAATGGATTTGGATTCAAACGGAGCTGTTTTCAGAGATTACAAGCTTAAGTAGAATACGCTTTACGTACATTGCGACGGAGGTTTCAGTGCCAATCCTCTGGCCAACTGTGCCAACAATCCGGCCATTGCAGCCCGTCTCTTTCGCATTTTGGCTTCCCTGAGAAGAATGAAAGGATTTTTGGTCTGTATCTGCCTTCCGACATAGTGAATTTCTTCAAGGTACATGCCTCCAAGGATGTCCATACACATCGTAGTCATCACAACACCAACCAGCACAAAAATCAAGCAGCGCATATAGTTTTTGTGGTCCGGTTTCAAGTCACCAAAGCCTGAAATAGGAAAAAGGCTAAAAAGATAACCTGAAGGAAGACGCAACCAACCAATAGTAAAAATGCTAATCATAGCAAAGTAGAGCGATTCAGAGGCAGACCAGCCCTCCCATTTGCCCAGCAGATAGATTCCACACAGACCGTAGCCCATGACCACAACGAAGACTGTGAGCGTGGGAAACCGGACCAGTTTGACTTTTTCCAAATTCTCCTCCAAATCGTCCAGATCAACAATGCACTCGGCTTCTTCCTTGTTCTGTGCGCGACGCAGCCGCATCCGAATATGGAGTCGCAATCTGTGATAGGACCGGTGCAGCCAGTACATGGCTTCGGAGCAAAATTTGGCCACATTGGCCACCGTAACCAGAGCCAGCGGTATTCCAAGAAGACAGTAACCGACGCAGAATAATCGTCCATAGAAGGTGGTGGGCACGATGAATCCGTATCCAATGGAGGTGATCATGGAACTTGTAAAGAAGAGCGCTGTTCTGAAGTCCCAGCTGATTGGCTCCTTTTCCCTAGTCACGCGTTTGGTGGTCTGGAACGATTTGTACAGTACGTCTACGTAACTATCGAAGTGGTCGGCGCTCTCCAACTCAAAGCTGATTCTGGAGGCCTGCTCTTTGCGCCCGGCCTGCCATAGTTTATCCAGGAATTTCTCTCTCTGGCGTTCTATGGTCGATTTGTCCTTCTCGACCAGCTGGGTGAAGTGGTCGCGCTCGAGGGTCTGTAAGACAAGGGCTCCAAACAGGACGTATAAAACAGTAATAAAAATCAGAGCCAAGTGCGGCGTGACCAGCTTAGCCATATCGAGCCAAGTGGCGTGTCTAGATTGGATAGAAACAATGGAATCCATCTTGCTATCGTCCGTGGGGATGGCGGTGCGCTCGGCCGGTCGGTTCTGCATGTCCGGTGGCAGTCACAAGCCAACTATTATTTATTCCGGGCACAAGGAGCAGCGGAGAGCTACGTTCGGCCGCTCCCACAGGATGTTCTATGGTATTGCTCCGATTTGGAACGAGTCTCGCGAGACTTTTCGAGTTGGCAGCTAAGCCGCGAAGAGCAAATGCAAGTAATCAATGCCATAACGACCTTTCTCCAGAGGAGATTGCCGGTCGCACGTCCGGTGCCGCTATCACGTTTAATAAACAATGCTGCCAGTCCACCTCGCCCTGCACACATTACCAATGATTGATTTAACGGCCCTTCGTTTGGTGTAATTTTCTGCTTTTGATCTGCTATCCGGTGCGTGCCCATGAGAATGTTTTTCTTTTTTCAATTTTCTTTTTCTGAGTACATTCGATTAGCTGGAAAACCACCAAAACAGCGGTGTCAGCGTTATTCAATCAGTTTTGTTAGGTAGACCTAATTCGTAGTACTACAAACTACTAACTACAAACTACATATTTTCGGCGATTATGACGGCATCAAGACTACAAATTAACTAAGACTACATATTATTTTGGCTGACTACAAATTGACTACAAACTACTTTTTCATAATTTGCGAATTTGTAGTCAATTTGTAGTCATTTTTCGTAGAAATTTTCCGATTATTTAATGTAATCATATATAAATTGAGTCCCTAACCGGCCTTTGAGCTGTCTTGAGCTTATGATAAGCATAAGCTTACCAAATACCAAGAACGAAGCATTTTTTATTTAAAGTGTTAGAAAGATCGTTTTTCCAATTTTCCCGCTTTCCTGTATAAATTTTCAAAGAAAAGTGACCACATGATTGACTTTTGCAAATTTGTTTGTGTTTTTTCTTGTCTTAGTTTTTAAAAAATATCTCATTCTGTTTTTAAAAAATACCAAATGTTCAGCATTGAAATTCTGCTAAACATTACATTCCGTCTGTTTGTTTTCAGAAAAATCTATTAGAAAAGACGATTTTTTCACAGAAAAGCAATTAACATGCCTCCCCGGCTATTATTTTTGCAAAGCATTTCTATGACTGATTGTTCAATTGGCAAAAATTTGCAGTAATATCGAATTTTTGACGTTTGGTAACCTGACTACAAATTGACTACAAACTAAGACTACATATTTTTTGAACCTGAATTTGACAACTACAAACTAAGACTACAAATTATTTTCGCGAAAATTTTTAACTACAAACTAAGACTACAAATTGAAATTCCCTGAGGAAATAGGTCTATTGTTAGGTCAGTTTAATTTGAGCGATGAGTTTTTGTGTTGTGTTGCAAGCGTTGGTTTTGTTCTTAACGGTCACTTCTCAGCGTCTGACTGAACCAAACTTGTTGGGTGATGCAGTTGGAAATCCGTTAGCGCTTGGTCGTACGTTGTTAAGAACTCTCACCACAAATATTTCAGTAGCGGTTTCTGCATTTATACATAATTCTTGCTTTTCAGAGTGTCACAACGGCGGTGTATGCAAAACGGCGTCTTCCAATGCAAATCCAGTTGATGTGTGCAGTTGTCCTCCGGGTGAATGCTGTAACCTTGCAATAGCCAACAACATGGTCAAATGCCAGTTCTGCAATGTCATACCTGCACCACCTGGTCAGTCGCTCGCTACACAGGCCGACGCACTTTTTGGTAAAGTTTTGATTCATTACTTTTAGCTGTTGACTCACTTTAGAAGTAACGTTCTGTGTGTCATGTTATGTCGTGTTATGTCAGTAGGCACTACACCGGAACCTAATATTATGTAAATGATTGGTCCACTTGCAGACTGCCAAGCCGACGACATATGCAAGATGACCGATTTAGACTTTTGTACATGCACCAAAGGCACATGTTGTGAACCGTCCGATAGAGACGTTTACCGCTGCAAAACCTGTAGCAGCCGTTCATCTGCAGTGAATAATTCAGCATCAGAAGATCTCAATCTGGAGGGTAAGTCTATTCTATGTCTAATCAACCTTAGCCAAGGTGTATGTGGTGACAGAGTGCGTCAAAGGTGGTTTGTGCAAACTCGTCCAGGTTGACAGCCCTGAAGCTGACCGGCCCTTTGATCTGTGCCGATGCCGTTCTGGCGAGTGCTGCGTGTTCGAAGATAACCTGTACCAGTGCAAGGTTTGTGGTGGTGGATCTACGGCTGGCAGTCAGACTGATACAGAGCTAACTGAAGATGGTACGCACTTTTGTGTCCGATCAGAACAAGACTCATACACATGTGTTGCAGTGTGCAAATTGGACGGTTTATGTAAGGTGGGCGATGTTACTCTTTGCACCTGTCCCACTGGTCACTGTTGCCAAGAAAAAGAAGGTGGTACGTCCGAGTGTCAGCTCTGTTCTGAAGGTGCACTTTCCAACGAGACTCTTCCCGGAAGCCACGTGGCTGCCTTGAAAGGTGAGTGCGTTTCCCCCAGGTCGGGTCATTGTGTTTTGTGGTTTGTTGCCATTGGATCGTGTTGTTCCGGCGACAATTCAGTTGAATTTACAAAGGTATTTCTGACGAAACGCCTCAATTTAAGATCAGATGTCAGGTTCTGCTGCTGGAATCGGTGCAAACCCGGAATTGTCTGAAAGTAAGCTTTGGCTAGCACTGTCAAACCGGCATGAATTCTGTTGTTCTTTTGCTTTTCAAACTTCCAACTGTTCTGGAAAATGTTTTTATTTTTTAAATGTAGGTGTAAATTTAAATGCTAGTTTTAATACTGAAATGTGAAGACACTCAGCAAAAGGACAATTATAGAACTGTTTGCTATTGACAACTAATTTTCCAGTTTGGATTTACAAACCGATCTCATTCTGCGTGTACAGCTGAGTAGTTGTTTTTGTCTTTCAGAGTGTGATGCTGAACAGTCTATCTGCAAGTTAGGTGGCGAGGGACCAGTGGACCTCTGCACATGTCCTACAGGCAAATGCTGCCATCCATCTGAGGGTGACATTTACCGTTGTCTACCCTGTGAAGCCGGCCCAACCAATCTTCCCACCAAGCCTTTGACATCGCAAAGTGAGTGGACGGCAAGTTGTTTTGCTACTCTGTCTGCGTCTATTACTTCCAGCACAGCAGTCTCGAGTTTTGAATCCTGCACCACGTGTCGTTAGTGTCAGTTCTGAAAAAGCTGCCGGTGTCCCGAAAGCAGTGCGTCCTGTTCACGTCCCGAGGAAAGCTTAGAAATAACATGGATTTATTAAGAATTCGACCCTGTGTTTACAAACTGCTATTAGTGTGTTCTACTTTATCTGTTACTACATTCAGTGCAGCTACTACTGTACATGCGTATATATAATTACCTTAGGACTGCAAGAAGAACCGCTTTCGTTTTTCAGTCACTAAATTTGAAGCCCAGAGTCAGCCGCTTCACCGGTGGGTGTGGTAAGCCGTAAATAAAGGGAGGCAGGTGCCAAAAAAAGAAGATTCCTCATGCCAGAATTGGCATTAGTACTCCAATTGTAAATTTGTGACGAACACGATCCAATATGGTATCGTGGGAGGGATATCGTAATATCGAGGGAGGTCTTCGAATGAGCAGTAAAAATCGGGAAGTTCGTGTCAATATCCAGCATGCCTATATTCCGACCTAGGTGTAATACTGTGCAAATATGACGTATGTACTCCATACGGAGTACGATGAGCCCCACAAACGGATATATGATGTACTGTACATTG
>JASANB010007937.1:0-74544 GCA_030248155.1 Sabatieria punctata
ACTCTAGTAAATTGGTCAGTTTTTGGTGAAACCTTACAGAAACGGGTGTTCCCCTTTATCACAGTCTTCCAAACTCCAGTAAGTGGTCAGTTTTTGATGAAACCTTAACAAAACGGGTTCTCTTCAACTGGCCGGGGGATAGAGCACTTGTAAGCTCTACTCTACAGCGGGGGATAGTGACCATGTACGGCAATGAAATACTGTGCAGCTAGTGTAGTAAGTGAACCGTTTGTAAACAGAATGGAAACGAAAAGACAAGGCAGAAAACGCAAGCAGAAACAGAATCGGAGCCAGACCACCAACCATTTCCGACTCGAGCCCTTCCATGAAGCGCAGGTCGCTTCTGCTGAAGTCGGCCATCATGGCTCGACGGCCGTTACACCCCATTTGCAGCCACATCAGGTACTCTTGCGCGCGAATCTCGAGCTAGAGAGGTGACAGAACAGAAATGACTACTACGCTAGTTATACTGATAATTGCCAGAAATCAGTGAAAGCAAAGAAGAATAAGAAAGTATTGATAAATTAATTACTTAATTAACTAATTACCGTAGTTAGTTTCTCTAAAGCTTGGAAGCGCTCCTCCTGGGCCGCCGATGACTTCTCGAACGCTTCATGCTTCTTGATCAGTTTTATCACTTCCTCTAGCGTTCGCTGAAAACCATTTCAAGTTAGCATCAGCAGGCAGAGGAGAAAACAATTGCTCACTCCATATTCTCTGGATAAGAGATAGGGCTCCTGCGCGTTCAGCCACGCATCCGCTACGGCTGCATCTCGGGCGAACTGGTACACTTCGAGGACTGAAAGAACACTCCATACGTCATGAACCAGAGGGGTTTTGCGGTTGGCGCCTTCAGCAAAGGCCCAAACCAGAGCGAAAATAAATTGAGACCAATTTTCCGAACTTCTCTGTGAAGCGGTTTTTAGAGCCTGTTTGAACAAGAAAGCGAAAAATGGCCATGTTGGGCTGCTAAATAGCGTCTTAGAGCTGAGAACAAGCACAAAATAACAAAAAAGGCTTCTTCTACTTGGTACCGGTACCTAGGGTAGTGGTACCAACTCAGAGTTTCTTACACAAGCTAAAGTTTCAATGACTTTTTAAACCATCGAAAACTTAGGCATTTTGCCAGTTTGCGTATGGTTTACCCTTCCCGTTGCCCTCAAAGGTAAGCAAGTTCAAATTTAGATGAAACTGGTTTCGATTCGACTTTTCAAAATACATGGGGTCGGGCCCTAGGGGCCTTACCGACCTCAATGCGGCCAATGCCTCTCACCATCCTCCCCAGCGGAAATTTTTGGCGATTATAATGGAAAATCCGCAATTTATCAGCGATTTTTGGCCTCTTTTGGGAAATCAGCCTCCCGAAGCCGATTTCAGGCCCCTCCCTCCAGATTTTTCCGGCCTATGTGTTGTATGTAGGTAAAATTCGTTCTTGTCTTTTAGTCTAAGAACCTAGACCAAAGGTGGAACTAAGCCAAGGCTCAGTGTAAGCATAGCGCTATTTTTATGAATGGGATCCAACTTTACTCTTTCTCTAAGTCAATGACATCAAACTGTATTTTCCTTTGGTTGATCATTGAAGTCATATTTGTTGAATATCAAGTCGATCGTTTGGTAAAAAACGCATATTCAACACGATCGCTCATCAGAATAATGCTAGGGCAAACCGATAAACGAATAGTTTGAAACCTGACTCTAACTGGTGCCGTTGCTACAGAAGAAAAGAGAGGCTCACTGAGCTGCAAATACTCCCATCTGTCCTCCCATCTCCTCATCATCTCAGCACGTTCGGTGGTCAGTTTAATCAGCTTCTTCTCTATCTCCGAGGAGGCATAGTGCTTCCTGTTGAGGAGGTCGCGGCCCAGTGAAATACAGGTGTTGAAGCTCTCCTCTCTGGCATCGATCTCTGCTTTCAGCGATTGGTGGTTGTTCATCAGCAACTCCACTCCACTAACGTCTCTGCAACAAATACTAGGCTTTTCTGTAGACAGAGACTACATAGATAGAGTAAGAAAAAGGTAGGTTATGTAACCGTACATGTACTACATTCCTGCAAAAGGGGGTCCGGGGTCTGCAGGCCATAACCCTCTCCCGGAGAGGGAAAATATTCCCATATTTAAGGTAAAATATGCGTTTTTGGACTTTTTTCCCGGACCCCCCAAATCTCCACGCAATTGCTACCGCATTTTTGTTGTTCTGTAAGATTAACAAGAAAAAACAAACTTGGGCCGTTCCTGCGTGTTCATCTCTCGCTTCACCTCCTCCATCCAGAGCAGCAGGTCTCTGACCATGTTCATGAACCGGAACAGGTCAGACGTATCCGACAGACGCACACGACGCGCGTCGCAAAGCGCCTGCAGCTGACGCCAGGCGTTCACTACTTCCGTCTCTCTAGCTTGGATCTCCAATGCTTTGTCGCCTGCGTAGGCGGCCTGCAATAAGTAAATCCTGTCCTATTTTGTCCTATTTAGAGATAGAGTCCTATTTATCTAACAGGTCAGGGGATTAAAAAGCTCCAGAATGCTTGAAAATCAAGCTAACCAATGAATGACAGATAAACAGGCCTATTATAGCGCATAATGTACATGCTCAAGGGGGTTTACCCCCTGCTGGAAAGGTCAAACCCCCCCCCACGCCCCTGACCCAAAAATACAAGTACTAGCAAGTGGCTCCAGTACTACCAAACTGGCTCAGAAATCACTAATTTTTAGCCTAAAATTCGCTTGAAAAGCCTTTGGAAACCGAATTCGGCGTTTCCACTGCTGATATTTAAGAGAAATCGTGGTTTTTGGAGGCACTTTTTGTCATTTTGTGGTTGTTTCTAGCTCCAAAACGCTATTTGGCAGCTTAAAATAGCGATTTTTAGCGTCCTTACTTAAAAAAACGTGCTGAAAACGACGCACTTTAAGGCGTTTTGGAGCTTTCGAAAATTTGAACACCTGAGAATAAATCCCCTACCCCCTCCCACAGGTCGGCCCGGAACTATTACATGTACGTATATGCAACGGAAGAATGTTATAAATGGCCAAAATTTGTTCCTTGCCAAAATTTCAGGCGCAAATATCTCAGCAACTAAGCAGAGTATCTCAACCAAAGTTCCACCAATCTTTCAAGAATTCATTTATCTTTCATTTAAAAATGGATTCACTCAAATCGGTTGACACAGTAACCCAAAAACCCCCAACCAACCTGCAGATTCCTTGCCTCCTGTTGTATCTCATTGACCTGCGTCTCAATAGCGTCCAAATCCTTGAGGAAGTTCTGGTGCTTCCTCGACAGCGCGTTCACACTGCTGGCGTCACGACCCAACTCCTCCGGCATGCCATGCGTCTTCTCCAAGATGCGGCTAAGACAGTCACGACAGTCGTGGAAGAACTTGTGCAGCTGTTTAGAAGCTTCCAGCATCTGAGTGCGCGTGTCGATGAGCTCGAGGAGGTTCTCCCAGGCCTCGTTCAGGTTGTCCTTCCAGAGAGCGATGGTGGGCGCGTCGGTGTGGCCGTCGGCGATCAGCGAATCGCAGTTGTCGTTGGCGCGAGAGACGCGCTCACTGCCGATCGACTCGACGTCGCGCGCGAACTGGTGGAAACGCTCTTGCAGCATCTGTAATTGGACTGACTTGTAATAAATCTGTAATGCTTGTTTTTAGTTGGCTCTGTCTTTAAGCAAGACCTGCTTTTTTGAAACAGCAGCAGTTTCGAAGAACAACGCCCTAGTGCGACTATTTTCTAACATGTTGTTTAAAAATAAACGTATTGTTTGCAAGAATAAGCACTAAATTTTCTCAAAAACAGTACAGAACGGTACCATTTGTCGTAAAAATGCCGAAAATGCGCTGATTTTGCGGAAAATAGAATTTTTAAGCTACCCTCTCAGCCCCCCAGGAATTGGAAATTCTACCCCCCCATCAGCCGAAACGCCAGCCCATGCCTGTATGGTACCGGTACTTAGGCTAGTGCACCTATTATAGTAGCGGTACCATACTATGTGGTATCAAGCCTGAACGGAGTGGTAATGGTACCAGTACAGATACCAATGCCAAGGTAGGTGTACCGTAATGGTGTTGACTGCAGGTACCATATATGGTACCACCACAGTGGCTGAACATGGGGCTAGCATACCGGTACCATAATATGTGCCACTAGCCCATATGTAAGCAGTCATCCGCCGAAGGGGAGGGGGGTTGGGGATCTGGCGCCGGGGTTTGACCCAAAATTCTAGGGAGGGGTTGGGGTTAAAAAACGCTAAAAATCGCAATTTTTAGGCTAAAAATCGTCGAAAATCACTAATTTGATCTGAAATGCAGCTGAAAAGTGCTGTTTTACATACGAATTTGGCAATTTGTGTGTCTGAAATTGTAAAAAAATTGCAAAAATTTGCTCAAAAAATTACTTGCCGTAGAAAAATTGGAAAAATCGTTCTGGGGAGTCTGGTCCAAGTCGCATAGGGGGCAGACACCCCGCAAACTCCGTTACATGTAAGCAGTACCATAAACAACGTTAAGTGCCTGACTGTTATACGCCAGTTTAGTTTAATCTTAGGCTTAAGAAAAACAGGATGACAATGTCTGTTTGGGGAACGGGGACTTACCCGGGTTTCGCCTCAAATTACATACTACTGTAGAAATTGACTAGCTTTTCAGTTTGCTGAGAGCATTTTTCTGTATTTTGCCTAGACTATTTTTAGGTAAACTAGCAAAATTGATTCGTAGTAGTTCCTTTCTCCCAAATGGGACGTTAACAAACCTTTTAGATCTCTCATAAGAACGCAAGATCTACATAGCTTCCCAATAACAAGGAAAAAACGCGGAAGGAAAAATACCCAGAACTTGTTGGCCGCAGCAAAAGTCAGAGTTTCAGTGAACAGACACATTCTGCATAATTGCAAATGGCATGAAGAATCAGACTTTCTTACTTTAGATAAGAAGATACAGCTTCTTAGGAAACCAATAAGAATAATTGCATAAACTCTGCTAACTTTCAGCGTTTGTTGATCGGCTCAAAAACGCTTCCTAAATCTATGTATGCAATCGTGCAACGTAGTGTTGTTAGGCTCTTTTTTTTTTAAAAAAAAGCTTTTTTTTGAAGGCCCATTTCGAAAATTTTTTATTTTATACACAGTATGGAAAATTTGGGGGAAAATCGCTGAATTTAGCCTCAGATATACATTAGGAGTGCAGTTCTATCAATTTCTTGCCTATTCTAAGCCTAAAAATAGGTTTTGAAGGGCAGCAGCCACTCTGTGAGCAATGCTGCAGGTAGAATATCGACTCTCAGGCTGTAACACTATGTTTGAACCAAAGTATCAGCTTTTGTATTTAAAGTTGCTTCTGATGCATCCTTGCATCTCCTACAAGCTATATCTCATGCTAGGAAAAAATTTTGAAAAAAAATTTCGAAATGAAAAATTTTCATAAAAAAAAGCTTTTTTTTGGCTTTCAAAAAAAATTTTTTTTTACAACTCTAGTGCAACGAGTTTTGAGCGGTTCTAAAGATCCCGATCAGTAAATAGGGGCAATACAGAGTTGGTATAGCTAAACGACCTTTGCTTGCTGTAGCATCCCTAATATCTCAACGAATGAAAGACGGATATAAAAATCTTGAAAGACTGGTCACTGATTACGACCAGTAAAGGTTCCTTAGTTAGCCCTCAGGAATTAATTAGGAATCTGTTCTACTATGAACAGTTTTTCATTGCCAAATGTCCGTTTCAACTAACTAGACCATCTTAATAAATATAACACAGTCACGCATTTAACGCCGTTTATGGTACCGGCACCATATATGGTACCCCTACCCATGGTCATGGGTGTCGGTACCATATGGTGACGGCACCATACATGGTGCCGGTAATATGGTACCACTACCATATGGTACGAAATCTGAACAGAGTGGTACCATATATGGTAGCGGTACCGGTACCAATGCGAAGGTAGGGGTGTCATATGGTACCACCACAGGCCCCAAACGTGGGGGTACCATATATGGTGCCGGTACTATATGGTACCAGTACCCTAGGTACCGGTACCATATAAGGTACCGGCACGGCACCTTATATGGTGTCGGTACCATAAACGGCGTTAAGTGCCTGACTGTAACACAGCACCAATCTTTCAACAATTTATCCTCTTTCATTCAAAAGAGATTCATTCAAATCGGCCGAGATTTACAGTCGCTAGCTAAAGCAAAAACCTTGCGGGTTTGTGTTTTGACCGACCAACACCGGTAGAAACAAATGATTTTTCCGTTCAGCTCACCTGAACGGAAAATTTTGAACAACCATTGCGAGCCAACAAGCTGACATTTTTTCCTGCAAATTTGTCAGCCACTACTACACTTTCTACAAAAGAAGCTCTAGACCAATTTACAGAACAAACGGCCATGAATTGAGCTCACAGAAGCGTTTCAAATTTTTCCGGAAAAATTTGAAACGCTTCTGTGAGCTCAATTCATGGCCGTTTGTTCTGTAAATTGGTCTAGAGCTTCTTTTGTAGAAACTGTAGTGGCTGACAAATTTGCAAGACAAAATGTTTGTTTCTACCAGTACAACACTCAAATCAACAGACCTGCACATGTTCATAGTCCTGTCCCAACTCCTGACTACCAGCCACCACCTCCTTCTCAGCGATCCACTGCAACAGATCGTCGATCTCTCTGTGCAGTCCGTACAGTTGAATCGTCTCATCCAGGCGTTTCCTGCGCTCCTTGGTCAAGTCCTGCAGTCCGGCATAGAGCTTGTCGATCTGCGACTGACGAACAGCAATCTGGTCTGACAGCGGAGCTTGTTCGTCAACGAACTTCTGTGCTCGGTCGGCCAGGTCCCGCACGGTGTCGGCGAACTGGTTTATGTCGGTCTGGAGGCGTTCGTGCTTTTTGATTTGGTTCTGCGTGGAGAATTCGTCCTTGCCACGCTCGTCCTGCATCATGTAGAGTTCCTGCTCTGACATCCAAGCCTCTGCTTCGTTGCAGTCGTAGAGGAACTAAAACCGATCTGACTTACTGCTTGTCTTCCATACATGGGCCGGGAAAATCCATAGGGTATGTGGTTTTTCGTTCGTCGGAGGCATACATGTACTAGGGGGCCCCCTGCTGGAAAGGCCAAACCCCCTCACCCGCTACCCCCCGAGACAGGTTGAGGGACCCCCGACCCAAAAATACAAGTACTAGTAGTGGCTCCAGTACTAACGAACTGGCTCAGAAATCACTAATTTTTAGCCTACAATTCGCTTGACAAGCCTTTGGAAACCGAATGTAGCGCTTTCACTACCTGATATTTAAGAGAAATCGGTGTTTTTGGAAGCCCTTTTTGTCATTTTTTGCTTGTTTTTAGCTCTAAAACGCTATTTGGCAGCTTAAAATAGTGATTCTTAGCGTCCTTACTGAAAAAAGTGCTAAAAACGTATTTCCAGGCGTTTTGGAGCTTTCTAAAATTGTAAAATTTGGGACCCCCTCTGGGCGAAACCCCGTTTCGAGCCCCCACTTGAGGAAACCCCCTCCCCTCCCCCAGGTTGGCCTGGAGCTGTTACATGTACTTACGTTTGGAGAGGTATGATGTTGAAGGAAAAAGCTGTTTCAAGTTGTGCATTTGATAGAGTCCAATTAAACTCTACATTATAGAATCAATCATAAGAGTCAGTCTCTGAACCGATCGAGTCTTGGTCCTTTGCCTTATTCAGACCCCAAAAATGAAACTTTGGCGTGTAGGGCTCAAAGTTGGACGACTAATACGTATGGATAGCAGGGCTGTTGGGTCGGTTTTTTTCCTCGGTTTTTTTCGTTTTTTTCCGGAAAAAAACCGGTTTTTTTCCTAGGGGCTCGGAAAAAAACTAAAATGCGGAAAAAAACTCAAGTAGGTTTTTAAAGGAAATAGGCACAATAACTGGTTAAATTCGCTTCCAATGCTTTGAATTTACGTTACTAGAAGCCTTACAAGCATTTCCATGGCATAACTTAGCTGTTTTTCGCAAAAAATATTGGTACCATCTTCAGGCAACTTTTATTATTGTATTTTTGGTGTTTTAAAATCAAATTACTACTCTAAAACATGAAATTAGTGCATTTTGTATTAAGGCTCACGCTATTTCGTTGAATTCTGCAATAAAAAGCGATTGTTAAAAATTTTTTTCTGTCATCTCGGAAAATAACTTTTGGAAAAAAACCGGAAAAAAACAGGAAAAAAACCGAAAAAAAACCGGCTTGAGTTTTTTTCCGGAAAACAAACAGCCCTGATGGATAGGTTATATAACCACCGCAAAGAATATCCCGATTCGACGCTCCACGCATGAGATACGGCCTTCTGAAAATCGGTCCGCTTAACTATGGGACCAAAATTTCAAAATCGAATTTCTAGCGGAATAACCAGTGTTGGGACTTAAAAATTGGGGGTTTAGGGTAACTTTTAGAGTACTTTCAGAATCAACGGTCGAATTCCATTTTCAACGAAAAACATTTTTTTCGACCCCCTTTGGAGCCCCCTAGCTCGTCTGGAACCCCCCTACACCGTTTTTTTATTTCAGAATATTGTAGCGCTATCAATTCCCTACAGTTTGGTATAAGCCACATTGGCTGACCCGTGGAAGAAAGTGGTGAAATATGGCTTCAAATTTGAAAAATCCACAAATTTCTAGTTTTGGTACTGCACCAAAATTTCCTGCTGGAGTTTCTAGCGCACTAATCAGTGTTGGGACTTAAAAATTGGGGTTAGTTAAGTTACCCGAAAAACTGAAACTCGATTGGCCCAGAGACTGACTCTTAATATTACCAACCACTATAACGGTTGCATTATGGCAGAAAGCCCAATAACAGCAGTTCAAACTTCAATTCATAACTCCCACCTGGTGGGCCTTTTCCGATTCTTCCAGACGACGTTTTCTGTCCTCAACAGCCTCAATCAACTCCTTCCAGGCGTTCAGGAGTTCGTTGATTTTCAGCTCGAACATGGCTGAGTTCTCGTGTCCAGCGTCGATCAGTTCTCGACCGTTGTCGCAGATCTTCTGAATCCACGGCTCGTGGTGGTCGATTTCGTTGCGAAGCGACTAAAAAGGAATTTGTATTATTAGTACAGCACATGGACTAGGGCGGTTTGGGGTTAGTCCATAGCTAGAAATGCCTTTCTCCGTCTAAGACAGTCAGGCATTTAACGCCGTTTATGGTACCCCTACCCATAGACATGGGTGCCGGACTTATATGGTGTCGGTACCATAAACGGCGTTAAGTGCCTGACTGTACTATCACCATATTACGGTACCACCACAGTCCCTAAACGTGGGGTACCATACACGGCGATAAGTGCGAGAATGTAAAACAGTTTATCAACCTCCAACCCAAAATAGGTGTCCTTGAAGCCTTTTTGTCAGTTTACGCTTGCTACCACTGTTAAATGCAATAAGGCTGGTTAAAATTTCAGCTTTTAACCTTATTACAGTGAGATACTAAACGCCGTTTATGGTACTGGCACCGTATATACTACCACCACAGTCCCCGAACGTGGGGGTACCATCCGGTGCCAGTACCATAAATGGCGTTAAGTGCCTGGCTGTATTATTAAACAAAATGTGCTAAAACAGTATTTCCCTGCGTTTTGGAGCTTTTTGAAATTTTGGACGATATCATCGTTCCACTTATTGTACAAAAGGCGAAAAAGTAAGGCAAGTGAAAAATGGATTAGCTGGGAATCGAACCCAGCACCTCTGGATTGCCGGTCCAGTGCTCTACCGGAGAGTGCTGCATTGGGTACCCGGGTACACTAACCAGCACTTAGCATTTTCCGCAACAAAAATGAGATCTAGTTAGTGTACCCGGTACACTAACTGGCACTTAGCCAAATCATGTTAAACTACCTATTTTCACGATTTCTGAGCAAAAATGCGATAATTTTCCAATCCAAACATACATGTACTAGGGGGGTTTGGGGGGTGTACCCCCCCCCCCCCCGCTGGAAAGGCCAAACCCCCCCTCACCCCCCCCCCCCCCCGAGACAGGTTAAGGGACCCCCTCCCCCCCGACCAAAAAATACAAGTGGTGGTAGTGGCTCCAGTATTAACAAACTGGGTCAGAAATCACTAATTTTTAGCCTAAAATTCACTTGAAAAGCCTTTGAAAACCGAATTTGGCGTTTCCACTGCTGATATTTAAGAAAAATCGGTGTTTTTGGAAGCTCTTTTTGTCATTTTTTGCTTGTTTTTAGCTTTAAAACGCTATTTGGCAGCTTAAAATAGCGATTTTTAGCATCCTTACTGAAAAAAACGTGCTAAAAACGCATTTCTAGGCGTTTTGGAGCTTTTTGAAATTTGGGACCCCCCCACCTGGGCGAAACCCCCCCCCTCGACCCCCCACCTGAGGAAACCCCCCTACCCCCCTCCCCCCAGGTCGGCCCGGAGCTGTTACATGTATGAATCCAAATTACTATTTCTGCCATGTAAATGAGAGTGGTTGGTCAAATTTTTCATTCTTGTGAGGTTTGCGGCAGTAAAAAAGATTGAAAATTAACAAAAATATACGTAGACCTGCTTTAAAGGTATCGTAATGTTGGAAATTTTTTGACACCCGTGACATAAAACCTGTCTCAAAATAGTGTACCCCGGGTACACAATCCGGCACTAAGTGCCCGTTAGTGTACCCCGGGTACGCTATATGGAGGGGTACCCTATTCAGCACTCTCCGGTACCACTGAGCTACACGGGATGCCAGACAAACACCTTAAACTCAGTATTTGAGAAAGCTAGCCAGTCATGACTCACACTGAACTAGTGCAACCAAATTGAATGAAAGGTAAAAAGCAAGACATGGCATATAACTAATTAGTGAGAAGAACTAAGTTAATTATTAATAAACTAATTAGTACCTGATTCTTCTTCTGCAATCGATGGCAGTCGAACAGAGACTCTCCCAGTTGTCTGGCCTTGGCCAGCGGCATTCGTTCGGCGATCCACATTTTTTCATCTTCCACGTCACGCAGAAATTGGTAGGCCGCCTTCTTACGTTCCAGTTGCAGACGTCGACTGTCCAATGGGGTTTGAAGACGTTGCAGTCTGGAAAATAACCAATGTCAAACAGTCTAAAACATACATGTAACAGGGGGGGTCTGGGGGGTCTGCCCCCCACCCGACTTAGGCCAGACCCCCCCAGATGGGGACCCCCCCCGGAGACGATTTCACCGACCCCCCCCCCCCCTCCGATTTTTCTGGCAAGTAAATTTTCGAGCAAATTTTTGCAATTTTTTACAATTTCACACACAAAAATTGCCAAAATCGCCTGCAAAACAGCACTTTTTAGCTGTATTTCGGCCTAAATTAGCGATTTTTGGCAATTTTTAGCCAAAAAATTGCGAATTTTTCGATTTTTGAGCGTTTTTTAGTGCCCACCCCCTCCCCCAAAATTTTGGCAAGACCCCCCCGGCCGGCGCCAGACCCCCCAACCCCCCCTCCCCCATCGGCGGATGACCTGTTACATGTATGGTCTAAAATTATAACGTGCGGTATTTTGTGTTGGTGTGAGGATATAAGAGAGGGTGTGGATTAAACTGTAGCCAACCACCTCCCAAGAACTGGTGTGCATAAGCTCACGTATAGAGCAAAGCTTCAAGTGACACCAACCAATGACTTTTCTGAACTATAGGCCATTCATAATCCACTAGGTTTCTGTTTTCTGCAAACTTTTTCGATTTTCCTAGATCCGTTTGATACTTGACATAGTCTTGGGGTTTTTCAACACGAAAACATGAGATACTACGGTAGCAATTTGCAGATTTTCTGAGAAAACATTAGGCAATTGTGGCACACTACCGCCCATTTCCGGAAGCCTACCCTATTAACTTAAGATTAAGATTGAATCCAAAAATGGATAATCAACGCGTCATGCATCAGTAAAATGCACGCCGCTTTCCTCGCAAATTCGCCAGCGAAACCTAGCTTAGCCTCTAGAGCCTTTACGTAGGCTACTAAAGGTATCAAAAGCATACATGTAACAGATCCGGGCTGGCGTGGGAGGAGGGGGAGGGGATTTCGCCCAGAGGGGGGGGGGGTGCAAAATTGCAAGAAGCTCCAAAAAGCCTAGAAATGCGTTTTAGCACGTTTTTTCAGTAAGGAGGCTAAAAATCGCTATTGTAAGCTGCGATTTAGAGCTAAAAACAAGCAAAAAAGCGATAAAAAGGGCTTCTAAAACCACCGATTCCTCTTAGAGCAGCGGAAACGCCAAATTCGGTTTCCAAAGGCTTTTCAAGCGAATTTTAGGCTAAAAATTAGTCACTTCTGAGTCAGTTTGTTAGTACTAGTTACATACATGGGCCGGAAAAATCCGGAGGGGGAGTGGGGGGTTGAGACCTCGGGGGGGGGGGGGGTCCCCCCCCGAAAAAAGGCAAAAAAACCCCAATTTTGCCTAAAATAAGCGAAAATTTCCTGCCTCGGGGTGGGGGGGGGTGGGCGCGGGGTAGGGCCCGACCGGATATCCGGATCCGGATATTTCCTGCCGGATATCAGTCACAGATGAGAAAACGTGATTTTTTACGTATTTGAACATAAATATTGCATTCGACCGTCCAGAATTGACCAGGTCAGAAATTTGGGGGGAGGGGGGTGGGTGGGGGGTATGGCCGGCCGAGGGGGGGGGCATGGCCGACCGAGGGGGAGGGGTATACCCCCTTACCCCCCGGCCCATGTATGACTAGTTACTAGTACTTACATTTTTGGGTTGGGGGTCCCCTAACCTGTCTCAGGGTGAGGGGGTTTTGGCCTTTCCAGCTAGGGGGTAACCCGCGAAACCCCTAGTGCATGTATACATGCAACAAGGCGTCTGCCCCGATCTCACATTGTCCAGACCCCCAGATCGTGACCTCGAAGAAGATTGTTCGTTCGGGCGAGTAATTATTTCGGCAAATTTTTGCGATTTACTAGAAGTTCAGTCACTAAAACTATTCTGTAAGCCAGCAACATTCAGTTCTATTTGAGCCAAAATCAGCTCTTTTTTTAGGACTTTTAGCTGGCTATTGCGATTTTTTAGCGTTCTTAGTAGCGTACCCACTCTCCAATATTTTGGGCTCAAACCCCCAACCACCCTGGCCGTGAGGGCAAATGACTTGTTACATGTAACAGGTCATCCGCCGAAGGGGGAGGGGGGTTGGGGGGGTCTGGCGCCGGCCGGGGGGGGGGGTCTGAGCCAAAATTTTGGGAGGGGTTTTGGCACTAAAAAACGCTCAAAAATCGCAATTTGTTGGCTAATAATCGCCAAAAATCGCTAATTTGGGCTGAAATACAGCTAAAAAGCGCAGTTTTGCAGGCGATTTTCGCAATTTTTTTTGCCGGAAATTGTAAAAAATTGCAAAAATTTGCTCAAAACTTTACTTCCCAGAAAAATCGGAAGGTCGGCGAAATCGTCACGGCCTAAGTCGGGTGGGGGCAGACCCCCAGACCCCCCTGTTACATGTATGACTTGTTACATGTACTAGGTACCAGACATTTTACAACTTGATGAGCAGCCTACCATATTTCGTTAACTGACCGAGAAAGGTTTCACTGCAACTACAACCGAAAACGAAAAATTAAATTATCAGTCTGCCTGTGGGTCAACTCTCTTCCTATTATAGTACTACTCCTCTGGCATACATGTAACAGGTCATCCGCCGATGGGGGGAGGGGGTGGGGGGGGTCTGGCGCCGGCCGGGGGGGTCTGAGCCAAAATTTTGGGGGAGGGGGTGGGTACTAAAAAACGCTCAAAAATCGAAAAAATCGCTATTTTTCGGCTAAAAAGTGCCAAAAATCGCTAATTTGGGCTGAAATACAGCTAAAAAGTGCTCTTTTGCAGGCGATTTTGGCAATTTTTGTGTGTTAAATTGTAAAAAATTGCAAAAATTTGCTCGAAAATTTACTTGCCAGAAAAATCGGAGGGGGGGGGGTCGGTGAAATCGTCTCGGGGGGGGGGGGGGGCCCCAACCGGGGGGGGTCTGGCCTATTTCGGGTGGGGGCAGACCCCCCAGACCCCCCCCTGTTACATGTATGTCCTCTGGCCTAAACAGGTTACAGCATACATATAACGGGTCATCTGTCCAAGGGGAAGAGGGGTTGGGGTAGTAGGTCGGCCCGGAGCTGTTACATGTATGGTAGAGACCATATACATGTAACAGGTCATCCGCCAAAGGGGAGGGAGGGTTGAGGGGGTCTGCCGCCGGCCGGGGGGGTCCGAGCCCAAAATGTTGGGAGAGGGTTGGTCACTAAAAAACGCTCAAAGCAAGTTTTCGGCTAAAAATCGTCAAAAATAGATAATTTGGGGTTAAATACAGCTAAAACTGCTGTTTTGCAGGCGATTTTGGCAAGTTTTGTCTGAAATTGTAAAAAAATCTACTCAAAAGTTATTTGCCAGAAAAACAGGAGGGGGAGCGGAAAAATTGTCTTGGGGGCGCGGCTGGGCTAAGTCGGGTGGGGGCAGACCCACTGTTACATGTATGCTCGACACTTAGCAATTTTGAATTTGATATGGTATGGCATGGTAACTAAGATTTATTTTTCTTATTTTAGTACTAGTAGAATTCTGGTATGATTGGCGTCCGTGCTTATGACTGGCAAAAGCAAAACTTAACCAGACTTCCTGACAAACCGGTTTTATAAAGAAAAGTGGGAAGGAAAGAAAAGAAAAGACAAGAGAAACTGACTGTTCCTGTACAGCCAATCGATGGGCCTTTATCTCCTGCACATGGTCAGGGTGCATTTCCTCTAGCTGAGGCTCCATCTCCTGCAGACTTTCCATTTGCTGAGCGCGCTTGACCATTTCAGACTCGATCAGTTGCTGCTTTTGCATGGCCACATTCACTGTGGTCAGGTCCTGGCCAGTGTCATCACCCAGCATTTGGTGTTCCAGGGACTGCGCCCACTCCTGAAATGGTTTCTCTACTATTTTGAGCTACTTCAGTCAGAGCACTGTACGCCGTTTATGGTACCGGCACCATATGGTACCCCCACGTTCCTTCCGGGCCTGTGTTGGTACTATATAAGGCACCGTCACCATATTGTATCGGCACCCATGGCCAAGGGTAGGTAGGGGTACCATATATGGTGCCGGTACGATATGGTACAACCACAGTCGCCGAACGTGGGGTACCATAAACGGCGTTAAGTGCCTGACTGCACTTTGTAGCGTGAGTATACACTGCTGAATGACTGCTTGAAAAACGGATATAACCATACATGTAACAGGGGGCCTGCCCCGCCAACCGACCTAGGCCAGACCCCCTGAGACGATTTTGGCCGACCCCCCCTTGATTTTTCTCGCTAGTAATTTTTTGAGCAAATTCTTCGCAATTTCAGAGACAAAAATTACCAAAATTGCCTGTAAAACAGCACATTTGCTGTATTTGAGCCCAAATTAGACGTGTACTGTAGTGTAGTGTACTGTACTGTAGTGTACTGTAGTGTACTGTACTGTACTGTAGTGTACTGTACTGTACTGTAGTGTACTGTACTGTAGTGTACTGTACTGTACTGTAGTGTACTGTACTGTACTGTACTGTACTGTACTGTACTGTACTGTAGTGTACTGTACTGTAGTGTAGTGCACTGCAGTGTACTGTACTGTACTGTACTGTAGTGTACTGTACTGTAGTGTACTGTACTGTACTGTAGTGTACTGTACTGTACTGTACTGTAGTGTACTGTACTGTAGTGTAGTGTACTGTAGTGTAGTGTACTGCAGTGTACTGTACTGTACTGTACTGTACTGTACTGTACTGCAGTGTACTGTACTGTACTGTACTGTATTGCAGTGTACTGTACTGTACTGTACTGTACTGTAGTGTAGTGCTGTACTGTACTGTACAACCAGACGACTAGCATTTTGGTAGAACTTTCATATCCTGAGCAGGGTAAAATCGGGCACAGATGCTAGGATTTTTTTAAACGTAATGTTCTTTGGTTTTCAAAAAGAATCTTTTAAGGGGTGCACTCTGTACACCCGGCGAGAAACTCTACCTCCCTACCGGAATCTTTCGAGAAGAAATTTTGTACAGATAAACAATAATGATAAAATAATGCTTCAAATAATGAAGTGAAAATAGCTTATTTTCCAAAGTCAGCAAATGTTGATTATAGCTGAAAAACGGACTTTTTGGCTTAGCATCCCCTTAAAATCCTCAGCAGTTCACTATGTGTCTCTAGGGGTAGGTCAGAGCGGGGGGGGTAACTGCCTGAGCCCCTTTGCACATGTCATTGTCAGTGCCAGTACCATCTATGGAGATTTTCTATAATGGTTAAATAAGTGAAACATCTCGGGGCCTTGTAAATTTGAAGGTTCTAGGGCGCTTATGAAATACTGGAGAACCCGTCACTGAAGCGTTTCAGTTTTTGTCTTCAAACCCGTACAGACATTGCAAAGCGTTGCAGCCGATATCAAATTATGTTGACGACTGAATAATAAGGTTGCGAAAAGCATAGACAAGACCTAACCAAACAAGTGTCAACCGTTTGAGGCAGTGAGCTAAGAAAGCAGTCCAGTACTACTGACCTGCATGTCAGAGATGCTCTGTACGTAGAGTTGCTGTCGGTTGGCGTCGAACAGTTTCTGACCCTTCTCCTCGGTGGTGCGTTCTAGTTCGTCCCACTGGGCACTCAATTCGGCGATGTGCGGGTCCACCTGATCGGCGAACTCTGGCTTCTCGCTGGTCAGACGAACCGCCGCCTCAAGTAGAATTCTTATTAGAAACTGTATAACCACTAGATTGCTTAGTGTTGCATAAAACAGTCAGGCACTTAACGCCGTTTATGGTACCGACACCATACAAGGTGCCGGTATGGTACCACTACCTATATGGTACCGGCACCTTATATGGTGTCGGTACGATAAACAGCGTTAAGTGCCTAACTGTAAGAAGAAGAAAGAACGCCAATTGCTGGAAATCAATCTTAGTAAAATACTGTAGGAAAAATAATTACACAGTCCAACCAACCTGTTGCAGCTGTTCCAACCGTTCCTTATTCGACTGTATCTCTGACTGGAACGCCTGGTGTCGCATGAACTTGCTAGTAATTGTCTTGGCGTCTCTGTACGTCTCATCTTGCGCCCTGATCATCTTTTCTTCTATCCACTCCCTCAATTCCTCACAGTCACTGAGGAACTGTTGGAGGGCGAGGGCGTCTTTCAGTCGGTCCAGCAGTTGACCGGCTTTCTCGCGATTGGCGTCACGTCTCTCCTGCATGTTCCGTGCTTTCTTGTGTATTTTGTCGGCCGCGTAGTGACCGTCCTGACACAGCTGGTCACCGAACATCACCACTGCCTGAAGCGTTTTAATACATAGTTTGTTGGCGTACATGTAACAGCTCCGGGCCGACCTGGCGGAGGGGGTCCAAAATTTCAAAACGCCTGGAAATGCGTTTTTAGCAGGTTTTTTTTGTCAGTAAGAACGCTAAAAATCGCTATTTCAAGCTGTCAAACAGCGTTTTAGAGCTAAAAACAAGCAAAAAACGACAAAATGGGCTTCCAAAAACAACGATTTCTCTTAAATATCAGCAGTGGAAAGGCCAGATTCGGTTTCCAAAGGCTTTTCAAGCTAATTTTAGGCTAAAAATTAGTGATTTAAGAGCCAGTTTGTTAGTACTGGGAGTCACTACTAGTACTACTTATATTTTTGGATCGGGGGTCCCTTAACTGTCTCGGGGGTTGGCCTTTCCAGTTACGACTTAGTGCATGTATGTGTCATAATAGAAACGGATTGATCCGACTAGAAAACTAACGTTTCAGTGAAATAATTTAGTACCGCACCAAAAACACTATATAATGAAGCGCCAATAAAGGCAACAACTTAAACTAAAACTAAAAGTTAAAAAGTATAGCCTAGAGGGGACAAAAACTTTACAGAGAAACAGATTTCTTCCTGCTACTATAAATATCAATCTTGTGTTAATTGCGTTCGATAGAAAGAATTTAGCAGTTAATTCCTGCCCCAACCAATCAAACAGCTACCTTTATCTTCTCATCGTTGGCGTCCATAGTAGTCAGAAAGTCCTGATGTCGCTTCAGCGCGCTTTCGGCCTGTTCCAAGCTACTGGGAACCTCCTCCTTGGCTAGGAAGTTTTCCTGTTGTGACAGCAACACCTCAGCCTGCTTGGCATCTCGCAGGAACATCTGCACTCAATTAATTAATATGCAAATTAAATCAGTCTAACAGTCAGACACTTAACGCCGTTTATGGTACCGACACCATATATGGTACCACAACGTTCGACAACTGTGGTGGTACCATATATGGTACCCCTACCCATGGCCATGGGTGCCGCTACCTTATATGGCACGAAATCTGAACAGAGTGGTACCATACATGGTACCGGTACCGGTACGGTACAAATGCGAAAGCAGGGGTCAATGCGAAGGTAGGGGTACCATGGTACTGGTGCCGGTACCAATGCAAAGGTAGGGGTACCATGGTACTGGTACCCGTACCAATGCGAAGGTAGGGTAGGGGTACCATGGTACCGGTATCAATGCGAAGGTAGGGGTACCATGGTACTGGTACCGGTACCCACAGTTTTTCGGCCAAAAATTTAAAAAATAAGACTTTATTTAAAAAAGCTCAAAAAAATTTTTTTTTGAAAAATCAATATGCAAATTAAGGGAAAAAGCGGGAAAATTCACGTACATACAATGCACATGCAATTTTTTCTAAATTCTTTGGAAGCAGCCAACATTTTATCCAGCAACCTGCGTAATACTTCTCTTGCATTGAGCCTAACAGCGACTGCGTAAGAAATCCCTCCTTAGGATAGGATTCACCTAGAAGTGCCTCTAAAGACAATTTTCGGTGAAATTATGCAGTTACAGGCAGTGTTTAGAGCTGTATTGTCGCTTTGGAACAGGTTTCTCAACTGACTTAAGGTGCAAAAGTGGAAAATTTGTTGTAACTATCTGTACTAGCATGCTGGACCCATTTAAGACGATTTTCAAAAAAATTTTTTAACAACTGTGCCGGTACCAATGCGAAGGTAGGGGTATGGTACCACTACCCTAGGCTCCACCACAGGTCCCGAAGCTGGGGATAGGATACCATATAAGGTACCATTACCCTAGGTACCGGTACCATAAACGTTCTTAAGTGCCAGACAGTCCAACCAAACCAACCTGTAGATTGAGCCCCTGCGAGAGCATCTGTTGTCGGTTGTCCCACATTCTCTGCAGCTCCTGCCATCCCTCCTCGAGCCCGGCCAGGCGCTGGCGCAGGAACATGTACTGAGGGTCGGTCTGGTCCTGAGTCACACGGTCGCCCATGGCCCGCATTTTGTGGTAGTCCTCTGCATAGCCGTCGATCTCTTCCCGGATCGCCGAGTGCTGATTGAGAAGTTGCTCGGCCTCTGCCAGGGATTGGGGCTCGTCTTCACTGGCCACCTGTTAACCTTTGCTCTTTTATACAATTTGAACGCTTAACCAGAATAGGGATGCAAATACAAAATACCAGATGCAGGCATGGACTAGCATTCCGTCTGAGGGGGGTAGAATTTTCAATTTCTGGGGGGGCTGAGGGGTGGTAAGCCAAAACGCGGGATTTTTGCCTAAAATCAAGTTTTTTTGGGTTATTTTTCATTAAAATAAGCTAATCTAAGCTCATTTAGACCTAAATCCAGTCATATTTTTATTTTATTTTCTGTACAAAATTCTTCTAAAAAATTCATGAGGGAGGTAGCGGTGGGCTGAGGGGGTAAATCAGAGCCTGAGGGGGCTAACCCCCTCAGCCCCCCCTTTGCCCATGTCTGACCATACGGTATTTTCTATACCAAATAGTTGATAAACAGGTGGCTCGGTGTTAAGTCAGACTTTTTGCTTTTTCAAAAATATAAAAGTTTCGCCTCAGTGGAAGAGTTTTTGTTGCATCTAGTCATGCCGTGAAAGAAAACGAGCAGAATTTGGCGGTTTTTCACTGACTCGGGAAATGGACAAGCACGTTGTGGTGACGTTTGCGGTCTATTCATTTAGTTATTCTTCATTAAGACCAACCTGCCCTTTTTAAGAATTTTCCATGACTGGTTGTTATAGCTAAACTGGTCAGAATTCTTTATTGTTTTGTTTCTCAGAAACGATAAAGAGACGTCTTGTTCTGCGAATCTGCATTGTTAAACTTTTAGTAAATTAGAAATAAAGAGAAAACTCTGAACAGAACAGCCCCTGACATTGTAATACAGTCGCAAAATCTAGAATTTACCGCTGAAAATCTAATTATTTAGTAATTTAAACTATTTGGTATAAAAAATACCACCAGATACCCAGAAAATACCAAATAATACTACCGGATACCATTTGCATACCTAAACCAGAACATATCACCTTATCTCAAATTGGAGCAAGTTAAGAGAGTGGCGTATTTTTGTCTTACATGAAACACCGCTTTCCCCAAACCACCATTTTTCCACCCCTGGTTGGGCACAAGTCAAACCAGATCTGTTCAAGCTACTAAACCCGCTATTTTTGTAAAATTTAGGCTCAGAATACCTTTCAAACGCTCGTTTTGCTATTTTTTCGTCCTCAGCCGATTATACAGCCCCTTTGCAAAGTGCTGGGTAGGCCAGCATTTTGACCTCTGACCCGGTCAAGCTCACCTGTCGTTGCGTGGCAGTTAGCCAGGCTTGGAAATGGTCCAGATCGCGCAGGAACCGCTGTAGATCACCTGCCTCGTCCAGTTTAGCTTCGTGTTCGCGAACCTAAACCATTCTAACAATGCATAGGCGGAGAGTTTTGCACTGACGTCTACCTTCTTGGTAAGCTGATCCCAGACTTCCTGGATTCGGCGGAGGTTATCGCGAATGGCCGCCGATTCTTGCGGCTTTTCTTTTTCGATATCGGTCGCCTCTGCTTCCAGACTGTCCAGCTTGGCCTGGATGGCGCCCAGGTCGCGCTCCATCATCGATAAACGACGCTGGAAGAGATTTGAGTCAAGACAAACAAACCTTTTTAAACCTTTTTTAAAGGAAGAAAAAATTGCTAGTACAGTCTGGTACCTAACGAAGTTTATGCTACCGGTACCTAGGCTAGTGGCACCATATGGTAGCCCCCACAGTTGCTAGGGTCAAAAATTTTTTTCAAACCTCTTTTTGAAAAATCAATAAGCAAACAATTTTTTTGCAAAGTGGGAAAATTCACGTACATACTTGCAATTTTTGGTAAATTCTTTGGAGCATAATACTTCTTTTGCATTGAGCCTAACAGCGACTGTTTGTTTGTTTGTTTGTTTGTTTATGAGTTCCACTGTCCTTTCGGACAGCTCAGGACACCCCTCGCTCTTTTCAGAGCCCTTCAATGGGGTAGCCCTGTCTACAAACAACCCTCCCCTTTGCTGCCATTAGGTGCAACGGCAACGGTGTTTAAGAAATCCTTCCTTAAGATTCACCTAGAAGTGCCTCTAACGACAATTTTCTGTCAAATTATGCAGTTATAGGCAGTGTTTAGTTAGACCTGTATTGGCGCTTTCGAACAGCTTTCTTAACTAACTTCAGGTGCAAAAGTGGAAAATTTATTGTCAGTACCTGTACTAGCACGTTGGACCCGTTTAAGACGATTTTCAAATTTTTTTTAATTTTTAAAAAAGCAAGGCCTTAAAAAATTTGTTTTAACAACTGTGTGCGAGTTAATTAATTAGTAATTAATAAGTACCTGCAACTTCATAACTCCACTGAGGTCGTTGGTCAATTCGTCGCTGTCTTCGAGAACCCGGGTCTTGTCCTGAATCCAGGTGACCGTCTCCTGACAGTCTATCTTGAACGTCTGCAGACGGTGAGCGCGAGCCAGTTCGTTTCGCTTCTCATCCACCATGTCTCTCAGCTGCGCCCATCTGTAAGATACCAGATCATTTAGCATAAAAATCTATTAGGTCAACCGCCGAAGAAGGGAGGGAGGATCTAGCAGAGGGGGTTGGGCACTAAAAAACACTCGCCGATCGCAAAAAAAAACAGTTTTGAGCTAAAAATCGCTAATTTAAGGTCAGATACTGCTAAAAAGTGCTGTTTTACAGACATTTTTAGGCAATTTTAGTGTCTCAGCTGCATACACGGGTCGGGGGTTTACCCTCCTCGCCGGCCCATGCGACCCTTCGCTTATTCAGGGCAAAATAGGCGTATTTTTAGACTTTTCTCGGGAACCCACCCCCCCGGGTGTTTTTCCCGCCCATGTATGCTCAGCTGCAGTCGAGCTAAACGAGCCTACTAAAACAGCTGATTCTGCCGCAACTATAAGCCACCCTTGAAGCATCCCTTTCACAAAAACTCTTCAAATAATAATACAATCAGGCACTTAAAACCGTTTATGGTACCGACACCATATGGTACCTAGGGTAGTGGCCCCATATAAATGGTACTCCCACGTTCGCGCCCCGTACATGGTATCATCACTATATATGGTACCGCACCATATATCAGTCAGGCACTTAACGCCGTTTATGGTACCGACACCATATAAGGTGCCGGTACCGAGGGTAGTGGTACCATATGGTACCGGCACCATATATGGTACCGTCACCATATATGGTACCGGTACCATATATGGTGCCCCCACGTTCGGCGACTGTGGTGGTACCATATATGGTACCCCTACCCATGGCCATGGGTGCCGGTACCATATATGGTACCACTACCATATATGGTACGAAATCTGAACGGAGTGGTACCATATATGGTACCGGTACCGGAAAAACGCGAAGGTGGGGGTACCATATATGGTGCCGGTACAATCGGCACCTTATATGGTACCGTCACCATATATGGTACCACCACAGGCCCCGAAGGTGGGGGTACCACATAATGGTACCGTCACCATATATGGTACCACCACAGGCCCCGAAGGTGGGGGTACCACATAATGGTACCGTCACCATATATGGTACCACCACAGGCCCCGAAGGTGGGGGTACCACATAATGGTACCGGCACCTTATATGGTGTCGGTACCATAAACGGCGTTAAGTGCCTGACTGTATACGGTACCCCTACCCATGGCCATGGGTGCCGGTACCATATCTGGTACCACCACAGCGGCCGAATGTGGGGGGAACATACATGGTGCCGGTTACCATATGCTACGAAATTTGAACCGAGTGGTACCATATCGTCGCCACTATGGTAAAATGAGCCAAGTAACAGAAAGCTGAAATCGAGAAAATCGCCTTTTAAATATTTGTTACATTTTCGTGAATTAGCTTCAAGATCAGTTTAAATATTTTCTGACTAAAATACAAGTGCATAATTGGTGTGCAAAACATTGTGCATGCGTCACTTGTGCCAAATTAAGTCAGCTAACAGGAAAAGCACAAAACACTTGACTCATTTTACCAGGATCATCTGGTGATGTCCGTGCACATGCGTCTGGTTGCATGGCTGTATCTCCTGACACAGAGCGAATTTCCACTTCGTTCCTTCGCCAAAACGTTTTTAGGTGCTTTAGCTATAGCTTTTTGCGCTTAACTCCATTTTTTCCATTTTGTCACTTGGCTCATTTTACCATAGTGGCGACGATATGGTACCGCCACCGGCACCAATATAAAGGTAGGGTACCATATATGGTGTCGGCACCATAAACGGCGTTAGTGTCTGACTGTACTAACTAATTGAACTAGTGTACCGAGCGTTGAGTTTGTTCTGTCGTTGTAGGATTTCGTCCGAATTCGGGTGATCCACATGCAGCAGTTGTCGTGCCAGCTCATTAACGGTGGCCACCTTGTTAGCTTGGTTGTTCATGTCTGCTTCAAGCGTCTCAAATCGGTGCCGCATTATCTCCACCTCCTCCAGATCGTCGCCTGGATACAGCGTTTCCAGCAGTTTCGCCTAAACAGTAGAAACTTCTTCTTTAGGCACTTCACATGCACATCTACTGTATCAGCGGTTTCGTTTTGTTGGTGGTCAAAATTTTTCTGCTCTTCTAACAAAAAAGTAGGCGGTCAAAATTTGCAGAGGGAGCTCGGGGTGACTGGGGGTAGCGCCTACCAGTGAGAGGGGGGGGGTAAACTGCCAAGGAAGGTAAGTTCGCTAATGTAAGGAAGGTGGAATCAAGAATTAGAAACAACACCACAACACCACTAAGAATGTTTCATTGCATCCATAAGTTAACTGCTAGAATACTTAAGAGTCAGTCTCTGAACTGATCGAGTTTTGGCCCTTTGCCTTATTCAGACCCAAAATTGAAACTTTGGCCTAGAGAGCTGTAAGTTGGTACACTAATACATATCGATGGGTTATGTAACCACCGCAAAGGATTTCCCGATTCGACGCTCCACGCTCGAGATACAGCCGTCTGAAAATCGGCTTGCTTAACTATGGGGCAAAAATTTCGAACTTGAATTTCTTTCCTGCTAAAAACAGTTGGGACCTAGAATTTGGGGATTTTACGTAACTTTTAGAGTACTTTAAGAATTTTTGGTCGGTTTTCGATTTTGACGAAAAAAAATTTTTTCGACCCCCTTCCCGCCCCCCTAGCTCGTCTGGAACCCCCCTATATGGGTTTTTTATTTCAGATTATTGTAGCGCCATTTGTTGGCTACAGATCGGTGCCAAGCACGATAGCCCGCGACCCGGGGTTTTGGAGTAAATTGACTTCAAATGGCTGAAATCGCATTTTTTTTCCAGTTTTACTATGGGACAAAATTTCGAACTTGAATTTCTTTCCTGCTAAAAACAGTTGGGACCTAGAATTTGGGGATTTTACGTAATTTTAAGAGTACATTAAGAATTTTTGGTCGGTTTTCGATTTTGACGAAAAATTTTTTTTCGACCCCCTTCTCGCCCCCTAGCTCGTCTGGAACCCCCCCTATATGGGTTTTTTTATTTCAGATTACTGTAGCGCCATTTGTTAGCTACAGATTGGTGCCAAGCACGATAGCCCACGGCCCGGGGTTTTGGAGTAAATTGACTTCAAATGGCTGAAAATCGCAAATTTTGTCCCATAGTAAAACTGGAAAAAATCTGATTTTCAGCCATTTGAAGTCAATTTACTCCAAAACCCCGGGTCGTACATCGTGCTTGGCACCAATCTGTAGCTAACAAATGGCGCTACAATAATCTGAAATAAAAAACCCACATATGGGGGGTTCCAGACGAGCTAGGGGGGCGGGAAGGGGGTCGAAAAAATTTTTTTCCTCAAAATCGAAAACCGACCAAAAATTCTTAAAGTACTCTAAAAGTTACGCAAAACCCCCAAATTCTAGGTCCCAACTGTTATTAGAAGGAAAGAAATTCAAGTTCGAAATTTTGTTCCACAGTAAAACTGGAAAAAAATGCGATTTTCAGCCATTTGAAGTCAATTTACTTCAAAACCCCGGGCCGTGGGCTATCGTGCTTGGCACCGATCTGTAGCCAACAAATGGCGCTACAATAATCTGAAATAAAAAACCCATATAGGGGGGGTTCCAGACGAGCTAGGAGGGGCGGGAAGGGGGTCGAAAAAAATTTTTTTCGTCAAAATCGAAAACCGACCAAAAATTCTTAAAGTACTCTAAAAGTTACGTAAAATCTCCAAATTCTAGGTCCCAACTGGTTTTAGCAGGAAAGAAATTCAAGTTCGAAATTTTTGTCCCATAGTTAAGATGCATTTTGCGAGAAAGTCAGCTTTGAGGGGGCAAGCAGGGCCATCTCACGGATCTGGCTGATATTTATATCTATTAAAATACAGCACAGTCGAAGACCAACGGTGCATGCCCGGCCACCAGCAACCCCCTAGAACCGGAGCTACACCCCCTCAAAGTTGGGTCGGCAGCAATTTTCGGGCTCATTTTAATAGCTCTGACACCCTCCATTCAAACGATCACCCTTCATTCGTTTCTTAAGCTAGGATCTCGACTCGCATATGGTTTTGTAGCTGGCCCAATGGCCTTTCATTTTCTGGTACTCCCGTTTCCAGATCATAGCTGGTTACCGAGATATTCGCCGAAAACTGCGAAATTTCCACAAAATGCCACTCCGTTTTTTTTTCGAAAAATCTTTATAACTTTTTGTGCAAAGGCCCTGCCAAGCTAATGTTTTAACAAAAGTTAGGCATGAGTTGGCCAAACAAAATGAGCGCCCCAAAGTGTGCGGTTAGGGGGGGGAGGGGGGGTGTTTTGGCCTCTCAAAGGTGTTCGAAAAAAATTTTTTTCTGCAAAGCTTAGTTGTTAGCATACTGTTATATGCAGTTTTGTGTGCTGAGTTCGAAAATGCATTTAGTTTAGCTAGATTCGCTCTGGATCGGGAGAAATTGGCGTCCAAAGTTGAGACCAACCCTTTTTCTTGACTGGCACTACTCGCTAGTATGACCATTAACCGCGGTGCAATGCAGTTTTTCTTACGTAGTTTTTGCTGCTGATTCCGAAAATAACTTTATTTTTGCTCTACGTTGCCTACTTTTGAAGATATCGGCATTTTTATGATTTGGGAACAAAACGGCTGCACTTGCTATAACATGCTCGTTTGAAAGGTGACTCAATTCAGTCGCATCTAGGGTACAGAGCCATAAAAATTTATATCACCTAATGCAGTTTTTCCCGCTGATTACGAAAATGACATCTGTTTTTCAATCTGACTGCTCCTGAGCTACTTATGTAACTTTTATGCCCTGGTACTCAGACAATAAGTTATCTGTCAAATCTGGACATAAGATGGTATCTATCTGGTGCAGTTTTCTCCGCTGATTCAGAATATTATCATATTTTTGCGCTACGGCCACTCTGTCGCAAGTTATGGACCTCGAAAGTTTCATTAAGAAACATGCCGTGAGAAGCTGTAATCCTAAAATAAATGTTCAGCATTCGTGCATTTCTGAAATGAACCTTTTGTCAGTCAATAGTGTACCCGACCTATTTTGACCCGCTGAGTTTAAAAATGGTGTTTGTTTTAATCTATATTTACTCGTTTTGGAGATATATGAATATTAATGCAAATTTTGTTTGATCAGTAATATCTCAAAATTGAACAGCAGTAGAGAAAAACAAACGCCATTTTTGAACTCAGCGGGTCAAAATAGGTCGGGTACACTATTGACTGACAAAAGGTTCATTTCAGAAATGCACGAATACTGAACATTTATTTTAGGATTACGGCTTCTCACGGCATGTTTCTAAATGAAACTTTGGAGGTCCATAACTTGCGACAGGGTGGCCGTAGCGCAAAAATATGATAATATTCTGAATCAGCGGAGAAAACTGCACCAGATAGATACCATCTTATGTCCAGATTTGACAGATAACTTATTGTCTGAGTACCAGGGCATAAAAGTTACATAAGTAGCTCAGGAGCAGTCAGATTGAAAAACAGATGTCATTTTCGTAATTAGCGAGAAAAACTGCATTAGGTGATATAAATTTTTATGGCTCTGTACCCTAGATGCGACTGAATTGAGTCACCTTTCAAACGAGCATGTTATAGCAAGTGCAGCCGTTTTGTTCCCAAATCATAAAAATGCCGATATCTTCAAAAGTAGGCAACGTAGAGCAAAAATAAAGTTATTTTCGGAATCAGCAGCAAAAACTACGTAAGAAAAACTGCATTGCACCGCGGTTAATGGTCATACTAGCGAGTAGTGCCAGTCAAGAAAAAGGGTTGGTCTCAAATTTGGACGCCAATTTCTCCCGATCCAGAGCGAATCTAGCTAAACTGAATGCATTTTCGAACTCAGCACACAAAACTGCATATAACAGTATGCTAACAACTAAGCTTTGCAGAAAAAAATTTTTTTCGAACACCTTTGAGAGGCCAAAACACCCCCCCCTCCCCCCCCTAACCGCACACTTTGGGGCGCTCATTTTGTTTGGCCAACTCATGCCTAACTTTTGTTAAAACATTAGCTTGGCAGGGCCTTTGCACAAAAAGTTATAAAGATTTTTCGAAAAAAAACGGAGTGGCATTTTGTGGAAATTTCGCAGTTTTCGGCGAATATCTCGGTAACCAGCTACGATCTGGAAACCGGAGTACCAGAAAATGAAAGGCCATTGGACCAGCTACAAAACCATATGCGAGTCGAGATCCTTGCTTAAGAAACGAATGAAGGGTGATCGTTTGAATGGAGGGTGTCAGAGCTATTAAAATGAGCCCGAAAATTGCTGCCGACCCAACTTTGAGGGGGTGTAGCTCCGGTTCTAGGGGGGTTGCTGGTGGCCGGGCATGCACCGTTGGTCTTCGACTGTGCTCTATTTTAATAGATATAAATATCAGCCAGATCCGTGAGATGGCCCTGCTTGCCCCCTCAAAGCTGACTTTCTCGCAAAATGCATCTTAAGTGCCAAACTGTTAAAAGTCCTTTATAGGGTGGTCAATAGCATATACTGACCGCCAGCAAATAAACAACCAAAAAAGGTGCCACCAACCTTTTCGTCAATCCAATTCTCCACACTATCGGCGTCGCTGAACAGCTTATAAAGCGCTAGCGCGTCCAATAATCGTTGCTTTCTGAACTTCCCCAGATCCTTCAGCTCTCCGAATCGCTTCAGCACGTTTTCCATGCGCGCACGCACGTCCGGGTGTTCGCGGGCCTGAGAAAAGATCGGAACAATAGTTAGATTGTTCGTGTAAAAGTAAAAAAACAATATGTACATCTTCGGGTAGCTGGGCGGCCTGGGTCTCCAGACTCTGTACACTCTTCACTATTTGTTCCACGTCCTCTGTGACGTCATCGTTTTTGCGAATCAAAAGTTGGACGGTGCCCTCGTCCTTGCCCACGTCCTCGGTGGTCACCAGACGGAGGCGCTCCAACAGATGCGCGTCGACGTCATCGCATTCGGCGAAGAACTGAAAGGGACAATAGTGAGGGCTACAGCAGGGACATAATGACATACATGGTGCCGGTACCAAATATAGTAGCACTTTAGGTTGAACCGGCACTATATATGGTATCGCTATCTAGGGTAGTGGTGATACATGTTTGTCGTTATTTCCCCGACTGTAGATGAAGCAATGTTTTAAGAGATAGATATGAAACAAGTCGACTAATTTGAGTTTGATAGAAACACAAACAATCAATCTATAAACAGTGAATCAATACTCAATCAATCAGACATGTAACCATACTTTGTAAGTTTAGTGTCTGCAATTCTAAAAAAATTGTAAAAATTACTGAGACAATTATTTGTCAGAAAAGTAATTGTCTCAGTCAAACCAACCAACCAACCAACCAACCAACCAACCAACCAACCAACCAACCAACCAACCAACCAACCAACCAACCAACCAACCAACCAACCAACCAAACATACAAACAACCAAGCAAAGACATAAACAAAAAATAAAACCAAACAAACAAACAAAAACCAACCAACCAGCACTAATAGTCACCTGATAATAGTCGACTGCACCCAGCAGTCTCTGTTTGCGCAGAGCCACCAACTTCTTCAGGGCCTCCCACATCTCCTGTATGTTCTGGATGCGCGACTCAACTTGCTCGGAGCCGGGGATCTCCTCTTTGACCAGCTGATGACCCTGGTCCACCAGATCGTTCATGTTGCGCTCCAACGCCTCCATCTGGTCCTCCACATTCTTGTGCTTCGACAGCAACAGTCGCACCGATGTCACATCGTGGCCCACGTCAGGGGAACTCAGCACCTGAAACCGTTGCAATCAGGTTTCAGACCAGCTACTTCTGGCCTGCTGTAAGTCACATTAATTCCACTATGTATATTTGACCTCCCAAAAGTATTGAAAAATCGGGTGTAGTATGTAGTATAAAAATGTAGTATAATTTTAGATTTTGTAGTATAAAATGTAGTATAATTCAACATTTCCATTTCAGATGTCATCTCATCCCAATTTTTGATAAAACTCGTCAATATTTTTCTCTCTGAAAACAGGTTTTTCCTTCTTTCACATCAAATTGACATAATTCTTTATTCTCTGCAAAAAAAATTAAAATAAATCGGTGATTTTATGCGTTTTTGGCCAAACATTCAATTTTTTCTAACCGCTTTGATTGATTTTCGACAAACATGACTTAAATGGCCAATAAAAGGAAAAATACATTGTACAGTTTGATGTCATAGTCTCATAGAAAAAGTAAAGTAGGATCCCATCCATAAAAATAGTGCTAGCTGTCATAGAGTGAGGTTTGGCTTAGTTTCCAGCTTAGGTCTAGAGTTCCTAGGCTTTATGGACCGGAACGAATTTTACCTGGATACATACAACACATGGAACCGGAAAAATCTGGAGGGAGTGGTCTGAAGTCATCTCGGGGAGGCCGACTTCCCAAAAGAAGGCCAAAATCGCTGTTAAATCGCGGATTTTCCATAAAAATCGCCAAAATTTTCCGCTGGAGGGGATAGAGGAGAAGGGGACTGAACAGCTTAGTGAGGGGCCTTGGCCGGATTGGGCTCGGTAAGGCTCCTAGGCCCCAACCCATGTATTTTTAAAAGTCGAATCGAAACTACTTTCATCTAAATTTGAACTTGCTACCCCTGCCTGAGGGGAACGGGAAAGTAATCCATACACAATCTGGCAAAATGCGTAAATTTTCGACGGTATAATAAAAAGTCATTGAAACTTTAGCTTGTGTAAAAACTCTTTGAGCCGAAATCAAAACGTTCTGCCATTTCTGCCTGCATTACATAACAGTTTTCTATGCTTTAAACCTTTGATCTAACAGTTTTACGGCGTAGTATGAAAACGTAGTATATTGGTGGAAATTGTAGTATAAAGTAGTATAATTTTGAGCTGGCGGTAGTATACTGGACTGGCTAGCACCTGGCAACACTGTTCACTACATCCTGTCTGTGAAGTGAGTTAGAGTGTACCTGTTCAAGCTCCTTGAATCCCTGTTCCAACTCAGAGACATCCCAGAAGTACTGCCAGAGCCGTTTGTTGTCATTCAGACGACGTCTACGCTCAGCCGCCAGTGCTTGCAGCTCGGCGTATCTGTCCTCCAGATGAGTGATTCGCTCGCGCACCAGAGACGGCTCTACTGGCTTGTAACCTAAACACAACCCACTAACACATCAGTACAGTCAGTAGCAGCAGACATGAGCAAAGGGGGGGGCTGAGGGGTTGGCCCCCCATCAGGCTCTGACCTATCCCCCTCAGTCGGCCGCTACCCCCATCAGGAATTTTTTGGAAGAATTCTGTACAGAAAATTATGATAAAAATATGCCTGGATTAGGTGTAAATGAGCTCAGAATAGCTTATTTTAATGAAAAATAAGCAAAAAAACCTTGATTTTAGCCAAAAATCGGACTTTTTTGGCTTACCACCCCCTCAGGAATTGAAAATTCTACCCCCCTCAGCCGAACTGCTCGCCCATGCCTTGAGTAGCAGCAATCGATTACAACAATTTCAGCAGGCTGTGAAACAGTGGTTTTTTAGCAATGCGACTTTTGAGTGATTTTTAGTAGCTACTATACACAAGCGGCTTAGACCCCAACCCTCCATACTGTCTCGATAGCCTAGCTTGCCAATCAAGCGTCTGTGTAACCAGTATGCAGTCTGAAGGGTTGTTTCTCCGTTTTCGGTTTTCTACAGTGATAGTTAGTTGGCCCGTACAGTTAATGTTTCAAGGCTAAGATATTTGCAATGTCTCTGCTTGCATCCCCGGTAACACTAGAGACCTAACGGCATGCAAAACTCTAGATCACCCGAATTGAACTCAATCACGTGATTAGAACTGAATCAATCAACCAATCAGAACTGACCTGATCCGTCGGGTCCCTCGTCGGCAGTGAACTTCTCGGCTTGCTGGTTGACCACCTTGACTCGCTCGCCAACGATGTTTACGTCTGACTCGACCAGTTGGTGTTTCTGTAGCAGATCTTCCACCCCCATCAGGTGTTGACCGTAATCCTCGGAGCGAAGTCGCGCCTACAATCGGACTTTGACTACAGTTGGTACATAGTTAGTCTCTGACATAAATTATTATTAACAATATTGATGTAAACGAGGCTCGGTTCAACTCGGAATCATACGAATCATGTACTATACTACGAGGGTTGGGGTTACCCCCCTGCTTTAAAGGCTAACCCCATCACCCCCACCCCGGACCCAAAAATGCAAGTACTAGTAGTGGCTCCAGTTCTAACAAACTGGCTAAGAAATCACTAATTTTTAGCCTAAAATTGTCTTGAAAAGCCTTTGGAAACCGAATTTGGCCTTTCCATTGCTGATGTTTAAGAGAAATCGGTGTTTTTGGAAGGCCTTTTGCTTGTTTTTAGCTCTAAAATGCTATTTGGCAGCTTAAAATAGCGATTTTTAGCGTCCTTACTGAAAAAAACGTGCTGAAACCGCATTTTCAGGCGTTTTGGAGCTTTTTTAGATTTTGGACCCCCTCGACCCACCACCTGACGAGAACCCGTTACCCCTCCGCCAGGTCGGCCCGGAGCTGATACATGTATGCTCGGAATAACTCGGTATTTTGAAAACTCGGTTATCTAATCGAGGCTCGCATTGAAAAATAGCGAGTTTGTGTAAATTATTCTAAAATAGCTTGAAACTTTATAAGAAAACGGTGCTGACTGCATGTAAAACAGTTCTTTTACTTATCTACATGCTTCTCCACTGTTCTCTCTCACTTAATCTAACAAAGCTTAACACTAGAAATCATTGCTATTTTCAGCAGTCGTTGTGATTCGGTAAACTCGTTACTCGCAATTTCTAACTGGTTTACATCACTAATTAGCAACAATAGGGGTACGTTTAGTAGCTATATTAAGATAAATTGTGATTAACAGTGATACCTTTAGTTCGTCCATCCAGTCCATCACGTAGATCATTTCGTGGAAGATCTTCTGAATGGCCATACTCAACTCCAGTCGTACCCGACGCGCCAACAACAGTTCCAGTAGGTAGTTCCAGAGACGCAATACGTTGTCTTTTCTGAAAGCCACAACTACAGTCTAACACTTAAATGCCGTTTATGCTACTGGCACCATATATGGTGCCCCCACGTTCGGCGACTGTGGTGGTACCGTATATGGTACCCCTACCCATGGCCATGGGTGCCGTTACCATATCGTCGCCACTATGGTAAAATGAGCCAAGTAACAAAATGAAAAAAATGGAGTTAAGTGCGAAAAACTATAGCTAAAGCACCTAAAAACATTTTCGCGAAGGAACGAAGTCGGAATTCGCTCTGCGTCAGGAGATACAGCCATGTAATCAGAAGCATGAGCACGGACATCATCTGGTGATCCTGGTAAAATGAGCCAAGTGCTTTGTGCTTTTCCTGTTAGCTGACTTAATTTGACACAAGTGACACATGCAGAATGTTTTGCACACCAATTATGGACTTGTATTTTAGGTAAAAAATATTTAAATTGATATTGAAGCTAATTCACGAAAATGTAACAAATATTTAAAAGGCGATTTTCTCGATTTCGACTTTCTGTTACTTGGCTCGTTTTACCATAGTGGCGGCGATATATGGTGACGGTACCATGTACCACTACCATATATGGTATGGTACGAAATCTGATGGTACCGGTAACAAGGCGAAGGTGGGGGTACCATATAAGGTGCCGGTACCATATATATGGTGCCACCAGTCTAGGTAGCGGTACCATAAATGGCCTTAAGTGCGATACTGTTAGAACTATGTTTCATCTTATGCTTATCCTCTCTCTGTCTGTTAAACACCAGTAATCCAAAAGAGCATATTGTGAATGAATTTGAGCAAATAAGCTAGTACAACATGGTTTACTACTACGGAAGGTAGAAGCAAGATAAGCGGTGGGAAGAGAAGGAAAAGAAGGAACAAACCTGGTGTTAATCCTGTCAATGTCGTGGTACTGCTCGGCTTCCAATTCGGCTGCTACCGCCACCACAGCTTGCACGCGTTCTTCGTAAGCGTAGATATCTGTCTCGATTGCCTCGTGTTTCTTAGTGGCTGCCTAAACACACACCACTACTAATTATTATTATTATTATTATTATTAACATCTCTCTTCTTACTGACCAGACAGACAGACATGTGAAAAGGAGGGACTGACCCCGCTTAGGCTTTGACCTAAACCCCCTCAGGAATTTTTTGGAAGAATGTTGTATAGAAAGTTAAGATAAGAGTATTGTCTATGAGCACAGAATAGCTTATTTTAACCTATTTTAACGAAAAGTAACACAAAAAACCTTGATTTTAGCCAAAAATCGAACGGTTTGGCTCACCAAACCCTCAACTCTCTTCGGGCGCTTCTAGCCCCCTCAGGAATTGACAACTCTACCCCCCCCAATCAGCCTAAACACTAGCCTCGGCTGAGGGGTGGACAATTTTCAAACCCTGACGGGGTACAAGCCAAAAAAGTCCGATTTTTTATGAAATCAAAGTTTCTAGGCTTATTTTACTCTACAACTTTCTATACGAAATTCTTCCGAAAAAATTCCTGAGGTGAAAGGTGGGTTGCATGGGTAAGATAGGGGGTAGGCATACATGTAACAGGTCATCCGCCGATGGGGGGGTCTGGGGCCGGCCGGGGGGGGTCTGAGCCAAAATTTTGGGGGAGGGGGGTGGGCACTAAAAAACGCTCAAAAATCGAGAAAAATCGCAATTTTTTGGCTAAAAATTGCCAAAAAATCGCTAATTTGGGCTAAAATACAGCCAAAAAAGTGCTGTTTTGCAGGCGATTTTGGCAATTTTTGTGTGCGGAAGTGTAAAAAATTGCAAAAATTTGCTCGAAAATTTACTTGCCAGAAAAATCGGAGGGGGGGTCGGTGAAATCGTCTCGGGGGGGGGGGTCCCCATCTGGGGGTCTGGTCTAAGTCGGGTGGGGGGCAGACCCCCAGACCCCTCTGTTACATGTATGGGGGTAGCTCAGAGCTTAGCCTGGGGTCAACCCCTCTGCCATGTCTGCTCATACAAACAATCGTCTAAAAAGCCAAAGATTCTACCTCAACACTAGGCAGGTCGGTTCCAAAGTTGTCCTGTGAAACGAGTCGTTGATTCTCACTAAGCCAGGTCTCCCTCATGCCAGCCTTCCGGTCGAACCGGGCGGCCAGTTGTTCCAATTTCTCTTGTCTAATCAACTCCTCCTTAAGCGCCAGTTCGCGCTCGTGTTCTGCGCGCTCCAGATTCTCCCAGGCGCGGTTGATGTCGGCCAACATCTTGCCCTCGCGTGGAAGGTACGGCTTTTGGTTGTTGGCGCGCATGCGCGACTGTAAAGTGAACAGCAGCACCTCCAGCTCTCCCTTCTCGACGAATCTGAATTGGTGAATTGGTAGAAATCTGCTGGTTCCGGATGCTCATTTTTAGGTTACTCTATATTACCAGTTTGGGCTCAGACCAGACCATTCGTGTTTGTACCAGGTAAGGTAATTATAACGGTCAGGCACTTAACGCCGTTTATGGCACCGACACCATATACACGACCACCGACTGGTACCTATGGTAGTGATACCATATAGAACTCCCACGTTCGGGGCCTGTATATAATATGGTACCACTACCTGGTAAACGGCGTTTGGTACCGGTACCAGTACCAAACTGATATGGTATCACTAATGTTTAGCTTAAAATTCGCTTGAAAAGACTTTACAAACCGAATTTGGTGTTTCCGCTTATGATATTAAGAGAACTGAGTCAATTTCTGTCATTCCTTTGCTTCGGTTTAGCTCTAAAGCGCTACGGCAGCTTTAATAGCCCATGATTTCTACGTAAAACGTGCCAAAACGCATTTCCAGTCGTCTTGCAGCTTTACAGAAATTTTGCGTCCATAGGTACCCCACCCCAGCGGTAGGGGTACAATATACGGTACCACCACAGTCGCCGAACGTAGGGGTACCATTGGTACCACTACCCTAGGTACCGGTACCATATTATATGGTGTCGGTACCATAAACGGCGTTAAGTGCCTGACTCTTATGAGTCGTATTAGCGGCAACCCTTAAATAGCTGCCACCTCTATAATTGTAACATCAGTAAAATGTTCGATTAGGCACTTTTCCACTGGGGTATGCGTCCATTTACACTCTTTAACTCCCCCATACATGTAATAGGGGTCCCCCATAAAACTTAGCTCAGCCCGCCTCCCGAGACGATTTTTCCGACCTCTCACTCAGACGTCGCTCCCAAGCAATTTTTGAGATTTTATAGAATTTCAGATAGTAAAATTGTTAAAATCGCCTATTAAACAGCACTTCAGCTGTAGTTGAGTCTTAATTGGCGATTTTTAGCACAAAATTGCAATTTTTTAGCCTATTTAGCACCCAACCCCTCCCGTCGAATTTGGGCAGTTGTTACAGCAAAACTAAACCAGCGATAGATAGACTGGAAGTAGAGATATGTGGAAAATTTGCTTTTCTTTCCATTGCAATAAATTTGCATGCAACAGCAGTAGTTGGACGGGCTGGAGCCATACTTGGGAGGTTTTTCCTGAGTGCGGTAGGAGTTGAAGTCTGCCAACTGTTTCTGGACGCCAGTGAGGCTGTTGATGAAGTGTCGGTCGTTGAGCTGTTCGATCTGTCGACGGATCCACTCCAACAGGTCGCTGCTGAGCCGCTCGTACTCGTTGATCTGACGGTCATTCTCCATCAACTCGTTCACCACCTGCAACATTACCATCACCACTAGTACAGTCGTTTATGCTACTGGCACCATATATGGTACCGGTACCTAGGCTAGTGGCACCATATATGGTACCGGTACCTAGGCTAGTGGCACCATATATGGTACCGGTACCTAGGCTAGTGGCACCATATATGGAACCGGTACCTTGGCTTGTGGCACCATATATGGTACCGGTAGTTAGGCTAGTGGCACCATGTATGGAACCGGTACCTTGGCTAGTGGCACCATATATGGTACCGGTACCTAGGCTAGTGGCACCATATATGGTACCGGTACCTAGGCTAGTGGCACCATATATGGTACCGGTACCTAGGCTAGTGGCACCATATATGGAACCGGTACCTTGGCTTGTGGCACCATATATGGTACCGGTAGTTAGGCTAGTGGCACCATGTATGGAACCGGTACCTTGGCTAGTGGCACCATATATGGTACCGGTACCTAAGGTAGCGGCACCATATATGGAACCGGTACCTTGGCTTGTGGCACCATATATGGTACCGGTAGTTAGGCTAGTGGCACCATATATGGAACCGGTACCTTGGCTAGTGGCACCATATATGGTACCGGTACCTAAGGTAGCGGCACCATATATGGAACCGGTACCTTGGCTAGTGGCACCATATATGGTACCGGTACCTAGGGTAGCGGCACCATATATGGAACCGGTACCTTGGCTAGTGGCAGGCACCATATATGGTACCGGTACCTAGGGTAGCGGCACCATATGGTACCGGTACCTAGGCTAGTGGCGCCATATATGGTACCACCACCTTGGTATTGGTACCTCCATCGGTACCATATAATATGGCACCAGTACATTCAGATTCCGCACCATATATGGTAGTGTTACCATACATGGTACCGGTACCTAGGGTAGCGGCACCATATGGTACCGGTACCTAGGCTAGTGGCACCATATATGGTACCACCACCTTGGTATTGGTATCTCCATCGGTACCATATAATGGTACCAGTACATTCAGATTCCGCACCATATATGGTAGTGTTACCATATATGGTACCGCTAACATATATGGTAGAACCACAGTCCCCGAATGTGGGGGTACCATATAATGGTGCCACTAGCCTAGGTACCGGTACCATATATGGGCTGGAGGTAATAAAAGGTAAGGAGTACCTTTCCGATGCGCTTTCCTTGAATGGTCTCCTGTTTCATCTTGTTGAAGTAGTGGTAGTAGGTGACTACGTAGGTTATTATCGATTTTTCGTCCGGCACCTCCACGTTCACGTCTGAAACAAAACTGTCAGAAATTTGCATAACACAACAGTCAGACACTAAAGTCAATTTATAGCACTAACACCCATGGGCTAGGGTAGAGGCACCATATTTGGTAGCACCACTAACCACAGTGACCGAACAAAGGGCTACCATAATGGTCCCGGCACCAGATATGGACAAACGGGGTTGACCCCGTTAGGCTCTGTCTGACCCACCCCTCAGCCGGCCGCTCCCCCTTAAGGAATTTTCTGGAAGATTTTGGATAGAAAATTATGATAAAAAATATGCTTGGATTAGGTGTAAATGAGTTGAGAATAGCTTATTTTGATGAAAAATAAGCCAAAAAACCTTGATTTTAGCCAAAAATCTGACATTTTGGCTTACCACCCCCCTCAGCCGAAATGCTAGCCCAAGCCCATGTCTTCCCGGTTCTGTATTATGGTACCATTACCCTAAGCACGAATACCATATATATGGCGTTAGGGTCTCCACTGAAATAATAACGCGGTAGCAGAGAAAACTGAATCCAATAAACTTGAAACCATCTCAAGTATAAACCAGTTCCAAATACAGTATCTATTCCATGTAAGTTATTATTTCAATTAGACCGAGAACAGTTATACCAGAAAAAAAGGCAAATGGTAAACTCTCAAGGTAAAAATCGAACATTTTATATGAACAATTTGGCTTTCCAATTTTAGATACGATTATTGAACTGCTACTTTGACTGCAAAAAAACAATCCCCTAAATTCTGAAACTTTCATTTGATCGTCACAAGAAGAAACCTTCCTATGCCTAATCACACGGATCTAAGGTTAGTTGGCTGATTTTCTAAACTCCTAATCTAATACAGTCAGGCACTTAACGCTGTTTATGGTACCGTCACCTTATATGGTGTCGGTACCATAAACGGCGTTAAGTGCCTGACTGTTATAGACCACAAAGAAAACCAAATCCTCCCTCTTATCCACTCAAGAAAAGACCAACCTTCAGGATCGAGCAATTTGGTCAGTCCCAACTGCTGTTCGGCCGTGTCAAACGCATTGGAGAGGTTGAAAAGAGCATTCGACTTCTGCAACTTCTCGTACTGAATCAGGTCGGGTCTGTGTTTGTGTATAAGTGCGTTGAAAGCCAGGCCATCTCTCCAGCTGGTGGTGAAATTACGAATGTTGACGTTCGGATAGCCAGCTGTCTTCATTTGACACCACAACAGCAGCGCTTCCTTGGCACTGCGCGTTTCTTGGTTGTCGGTATCTTCGAACGTTATGTCTTGGATCTGAACAGAGGCCGATCCATTTTTAGCGCACGGAAACTAGTGGTTCACGTTGAACCGTAAGGGTAATGTTTCAAGAATTGAATATCCGGTCAAGCACAATGCACTGTGCAGTAGGCTCTTAGGTTCCGATGCCTTACCCTAAACTTGAAGTAGACAAAGCCATCCTTGAGAAGTGTCAGAAATTTTGTGTTCGAAACGCTTGCAACCGCTTTGACCTGTCTTACACTGTTCTACTTGAGAAATTTAAAATACGCCCGCTGTATGTATTGTATTTGATCCATTGCTTGCTTCTTATGTACAAGTAGGTGCACGGACTCAGAGTTCTCCCTCCCCGCACTGTTTTGTTACTTGCCACCCAGAATGTCAGACGCAGTAATAGATTGTCTAATAGTATGGCTGTTCTTGTTCCTGCCACTACTCTCGATCGCGTCGCTAATCAAGCTCTCTTTTTACGAGCGAAATTTTGCAATTGGTTGCCTGATGATATTATGCACTTGGATCTGTATAATTTTAAGAAGTGGTGTAGTTCTTCTCTGACTGATCGATATTTAGATGACGTATTAGTTCGCGATTGATTTGTTTTCGTTGTTTAATTCAGTTTTATTGGAGTACTTTAGGACGCTGTATTGCCAAGGCAATCTGCTGAATAAAAGAAGAAAGTACATACTAAACACGGCAAAATGTGATGGTTTAAAAAGTTATCGAAACTTTAGCTTGTGTAAAAAAGTCTCTGAGTCGAACTTAAAACGCTTCTGCTATTGCTGTCTGCATTACATAAAAGTGCTTTAAACCTTTGATCTGGGAGATTTATGAAAATGTAGTATAATGGCGAAAATTGTAGTATAAAGTAGTAAAATTTTGAGCTGGTGGTAGTATACTGGACTGGCTACCACCTGGCCACTCTGCTCTGTTGCACAGCTAAACATCGCAAAACATGCACAGACACAGCCAAAGATCGCTGTTTGTTTTACAGACAGTTTCAGCAATTTTCGCGTTTTGTTCAAATTGCAATTCAAATTTTGCGCCAAAAAATTAAACAAAAACGTCACTTAAAATTCAAAAGTTGAGTTTTTGACAAAAACCGGATTTCCAACAAAAAAGTCTAATCGAAATTTTAACGACCAAATTTGCAAAATTTTCGGGTTAGGTGCATAGTTGCCACAATTGGTTTCTGTGGCTTAAAAACGCATCTGGAGGCTTTCTAGCACCTTCTTCTAGCAACGTTTGGAAGGTTTTTATTTCTGTCCTCTGTCCCCCTTGCACATGCATGTCTGATATTGATTGCAAAAACTTTACCATAAGACAGCTGCTAGATAAATGTGTACCTGGAAGCGCAGGATGATGGTCCAAATGAGACCGAGCGTGAGTCTGGGGTTGCCGTCGACGATGTCGTGAGATCCCAAGTTCTCCAAATGCACGTGTTGATCGCGCAGAAACTGCAGTCCCTTGTCCACGTTCTCCAGGCAGTGGATGCGCATTTTGCCGCGCGTAGGTTTGGGCTAAAAAACAAAATCAATTGATCCTTTTATTTAAATTGTTATCGCTGATTAGTGGTGTTATTTACGACTCCCAGAAGGCGTCTGTTTTAATCAAACTGGACTGCCGGGTTTTTTTCTCATCGTCCCGCGCCTTTTCCCACAGAAGTTTGACGCGCAACATGAAGTGGCAGTAAAAACTGGTCCAATGTTCTTGACTGCAGTGTTAAGGCGATTATTTAGCCTACCAATCATGTTGAATGACTGTCAGTAGGGAAAACGATGTTTCATGCTGTGCATTTGAACGCTCAAATTACACTCTACATTGGTTGGTGTTGAATTGTAGTCTTAATTGCATCGTCAAACTGCTAAAATCTTACATGCGTTACTGGGTTGGAGCTTACTAACGCCAAACCATTTACTCCTGGACAGAAAATTGTGGACGGTAGCGGCTCCCTCCAGTACTAACAAACTGGCTAATAATCACTAATTGTTAACTTAGATTCACTTAGCAGGCCTTTGCTAACCGAATTCGGTATTTCTGCTGCTGATATGTAAGATAAATCGGTGTTTTAGACACCCTTTTTGTCTTTTTTTGTTCGTGTTTAGCTCCAGAACGCTGTTTAGCAGCTAAAATAGCCTGATTATTACATAAAGCTCGCTGAAAACGCGTTTCCAGGCGTTTTGACATCTTTTTAAAATCTCCTGACTGAAAAACCCCTAACCCCTTTTCCCCTTAAGCTGGTGTGGACCTGGTATAAGTATGCCTACAAATCATTGAATCGTTGTCACTAAGGAAAAAGCTGTTTCTTCAGCCTGTGCATTTGAACTGGTCAAATTACAATTTCATGGTTGGCGTGGGCTTTGTATTGCAAAATTTCCTGACGACACAGTGCGAAAATTTTGTTAAATTCGGTTTGAAAAACGTTATTCTGAGGACAAATTTCCAATTACTTAGTAGCATAAAGTCACAAGTCCGATTTTCAAAAGGCTGGTGTGTAAAGTGTTGACAGAAAGCAACATTTGGCGGCGAGATGTTTCTACTGCTATCAAATTTCTCCCAACCAGACACGAAACTACTTTACTTTTCCCTGATTCCTTCACTTTTTTAAACTCCCTAACTTTACAATAACTCTGTCAAACCTGCCAAAATTGCCGCCTAGTAAATGCGACTGACTCTGCAATAGTTTCCCTACCCTTCTACATTCTACACTACTGTAATCGAGCCCACCCTTCCTACAAGTCTGCAATTACCCAGCCGCGTACATTCTTTCGGCAGCTGTTGTACATATTTTGCAGCTCAAAAAACGCGGCTTGGCTTGTCTGTAGGTCTGTCTGGAGTGCATTGTTTACGTGCCGGCCAGGGTTGAGTGTTATTGGTGTGTCTGCCCTCAACAGAAGCGTGCGGTGCGGCGGTCGGTCAGCGTCTGTGTTGGTGTAGCCTCGGTCAATCAATAGCGGCAGTGAGAGCTAAAAGAGCTCTGGGCCAGCGCAGCGGCGGCAGCGGCTAGTAATTGAGTCAGAAAAGCCTGCACTGATCAATCGGATGCGCTGCCCAACCAGCCGTTTGCTGACAAAGTGCACACGGACTGATTGAGCGCTCTGACGAGTATATATACAGCTTCTTTTGTGTCTTAGTGGAGTGGGGTGCACTTGTTTTCCGGGTTACAAGATCATGGGACAGCTTATTACAGGCAAATCAGTCAGGGGAGGAGGCCCAGTCTTGCCTCCACCCCCACGTTTTCCTTCACTTCAAGTTTAGGCCTTGGAAACATACCCCCATTGGAAAGGTCAAACCCCCCCTCACTCCCCGAGACAGGTTAAGGGAAGCCCCGACCCCTAAAATACAAGTACCAGTAATCACAAATTTTTAGCCTAAAATTCGCTTGACAAGCCATTTGGCGTTTCCACTGCTGATATTTACGAGAAATCGGTGGTTTTGGAAGCCCTTTTTGTCATTTTTTGCTTGTTTTTAGCTCCAAAACGCTATTTAGCAGCTTAAAATAGCGATTTTTAGCGTCCTTACTGAAAAAACGTGCTAAAAACGCATTTCCAGGTGGCAAACTTTTTAAAATTTTGGACCCCCTCTGCGCGAAGCCCCCAGGTCGGCCCGGAGCTGTTACATGTATGCTAGGAGAAGTTTCAAAATGACAGTTTGTCGGGTAGAGGAATGAACCAACCATCATCAGTCATTGTAGAGTACTAATAAGAACAATTGGGGTGGAAGCTTCAATATTTGGTGGCAGTACTTTATCGTTTCCATTCAATTTCAGCCGCTGAGTACAGAATAAGGTATTGGTTTGGTTAAACTTATATGGCAACCTAGAACTGTCTTCTTTTCTTTGGCTCATGCATGCTGATACCTGTCTGTCTGTCTGTCTGCACTACTTAAAGAAAAGCGCTGTTTCAAACAGTGCATAAAACATTTGCAATCAGAATAAAGTAATAAACACTCAGGATTTCAAAGCTTTGCAAAATGTTTTCGTTTGTTATCTTGTTCGTTCGTTCAAACCAGGCTGTCTGCACAGCATACACCGGCCTTAGCTTAACAGTGTGTAAGCGTCCAATGTTGCCATTTGTCTGCCACGTGTTCTGCATAATTCTGCAATTTGGCTCCGGCAGTGCTTTCTCATCGATGCGTCAGTTACAATTGCAAAGTCAAAAATCGATCCACCAACCTCCTCCTCAGCCAAGGCCAACCCAGTTCACTTAACTCATTGTGGTCGGCGCCACCTAGAACGTTCCCTCGCCAGGCAACAGAGAGTGTGTGTAGTGTACATGTCAAAGTGTAAAAAACCGGTCTTCGTGAATAGTACGAGCCCCATACTGATGCGCTGGATGGCTGTTGTAGGACTGGTGTTGCCACTGGCCGCGCAGTAATAGTAGCAGCCGAGCGAACAGCCGCATCGCATCGTTCTTCGCTTACTATTGAAGCGCGCAAGTGAACCGCAAAAAATTCTAGCGCCATTAGATGGAATTCCTTCCAAACTGGTTTTTGTGCGCAGCAATGCTGGATGCTTGTTTGCGTAAACAATATAAAACTACAGTCGTTTTGTTGCTTTTCTTTATGCAAAGTTTGAAAGCCAGCTTTTGTTTAGCTACCGCTGATAATACAAGAGACACGATTTGTTTAATTAACGCAGTTAATTGGGCGAGCAGGCCCTAAATAGTATTGTCAGGCATTTATTATCGGTATGGTTAGGCAGGAAAAAATGAGGCTAGCTTAGAACCTCTTTGACAAGTACCAGTAGCGGGTCCAGTACTATAAACTGGTTCGGAAATTACTAATTTTCAGCTTAGAATGCCTTTTGGTATCGTAACTTTTGCTCTTCATTCATGAAACAGCTCATCCGTTGATGGTGAGGGGGGGCCCAAATTTTCGGGGACTGGATTGGGTACTAAAAATCACAAAATTGGGCTAAAAACTGCTGTTTTGCAGGCAATTCGAGCAAATTTAGTGTATAAAATTCGAAAAAAAGATTACAAAAATCGGTTGGGGAAGAGGGAAAAAATCGTCTCGAGCCCCTGGTACATGTATTGTTCCAATTAACAGAGGTTAGGTGCAGGACTAAAAAGGAGCTTACCAATCGCTCTCCCGACAACACCTCCAGAAGTCTGAGCAGCATTTTGCCATCGCGTAAATCCAAGTAAAGGTCCTGAATTTTGCAATTGACGCGCACCAGATGAGAGTTAGTCCACTTGGTAAATGTTTTCTTCTGTACGTTCTCTCGCTCGTCTAAAGCCAAAAGAAGAGCTGATTAAACCAAAAAAAAAACTGACTCCACAAACAAACAATCCCGGCCTAAGCACCTGATAGATCCTTAATTCGCCATTCTATCTGTCCGCCGTAATAGGAGAAATTGGTGGTCTCAATGCCCTCGTAGTAGCTGAGGTCAAATTCTTGGCCGTTTTGTGCAGCCATGCCCGGTTAGAGAAAGCGACACAGTGAACTACATAAAGGCAAACAAGAACTACACTTGAGAACAGGCTTATCTTATCACATCGCCTAAGGAGAGCTGTTTAGTTATGTTGCGCAGCGGGCTACGCATGTGTGTAGATGGCAGGTCGTCCTGGCTGGGAGAACGCTCTATTTAAACGTAAGTTCAGTTCACTTGATCGATGCGCAATTAGAATGCTAATTTCTAAGTCTTCATTACTAAACTAAAGCCCGTATACGATCGATTTATTAGTGCGCCACAATTATTTCAACGGTTATCTACAATGTGAAACGTTTTTATCCCGTTCCCGGTCTTTTTCGAACAGTCAACACAGTTACCGACACAAAAATTTTATTCGCCTCTTAATCAGTGGCGTATCCAGGATTTCGGAAAAGGGGTGTAAAATTTTGGAAGTGCCTGGTTGGGCCGCAGGGTAGCAAAATTTGCCTTCGAAAACGCGTTTAAAACATATTCCAGGCTTAAAATTAACAGAAATTACAAGTTTTAGTAGTATATAGCATACATGGGCCGGAAAAATCCGGAGGGGGGGGTGGGGGGGTTGAGACCTCGGGGGGGGGGGGGGGTCCCCACCCCGAAAAAAAGGCCAAAAAACGCCTATTTTGCCTTAAATAAGCGAAAATTTATCCCTCCGGGAGGGGGGGGGGGTGGGGGGGTTAGCCGGCGAGGGGGGGTATGGAGTATGTTTGGACGGCCGAGGGGGGGGTATGGCCGGCCGAGGGGGAGGGGTATACCCCCCCGGACCCCCCCCGGCCCATGTATGGTATATAGTGGCCTGGTTGGGCTTCTGCCCGACCAGGGCGAGAAATTTTTGAAAATTAAGCCTTCGAACACGCATTTAAAAGGCATTCTGAGCACAAAATAGACAGTTTTGGTACGTAATTCATTAGTTTCGCTTATTTTTGACAGACTTTCTCTTCCTACCTCCACCGCAAAGGGGGGTGTACCACCCTACACCCCCTGGATATGCCACTGCTTTTAATTAATAATTAACCCCCGCCAGACCACCACAATTTTTAGCAGATTTTACCTATTTTTTTAGAATTTCAGACACTAAAATTGCTAAAATCGCACGTAAAAGAGCCCTTTTCAGCTGCCCCAGCCCCCAGGGGTAGACAAAACTTTGCCTTGCGAACATCCCTGTATATCAGTCAGGCACTTAACGCCGTTTATGGTACCGCCACCATATAAGGTGCCGGTACCATATATGGTACCGACCACAGTCCCCAAACGTGGGGTGCGGGGTAGCGATCGACCGGAATTTCCCGACCGGTTCCGGCCGGAACTGGCGGTTCCGGTTCCGGTCCGGTTCCGGTGAAAAATTTGGGGGTGACTTAGGTGCGGGTACCGTATATGGTACCACTACCCTGGTACCCAAACGGGTGGGGTACCATATGGTATCCCCTACCTTCGCATTGGTGCCGGTACCGGTACCATTTATTATGGTACCACTCTGTTCAGATTTCGTACCATATATGGTAGTGGTACCATAAACGGCGTTAAGTGCCTAACTGTATTGCATGTGGTCATGTTTGCGTAGCCGAACACAAATTAGTCCAGAGTTCGAACGCGAAAAGAACATCTGTGTTAGCCAAAATTACTACCAATCACAATCTCAAATGGTGCATTAAAAATTGACAAGAAAGGAAGAAAGGGCACAGCCGCAGCTGGGTGCCAGGATCAAAGTAGTCAGCCGACTTTTTGCTCCCACTAGACTTTGCCTTTTTAAATCAGTTTTTATGCTACAGCCGGCTCTTATTAATCGTAGGCCGGCCGGCGATAACTTATCCGGCCGGGACCAGTCGGGACGGGATTAGATTGGAGCGGCAAAAAATAGTAGTGCGTCGTGACCCCTGCCAAAAGGGCTATCGATCGGGACGGCTCAGCTGTGAGCAAATGCAATTCTGACAGAGAGTGTGTGTCCGTCTGAAGTGGCTATTATTCAAGCCTGACTCAAATTTGGTTACCCTTCTTATTGGGGACGCTAAAAATAAACTGCCTTATCAGGGCGTCACAAAGGAGACAGTAAAAACTTTGCCATTAATACAGTCCGGCACTTAACGCCGTTTGTGGTACCGACATCATTTATGGTACCGGTACCTAGGGTAGTGGTACCATATATGGTACCCTCATGTTTGGCGACGGTGGTGGTACCACATATGGTACGAAATCTGAACAGAGTGATACCATACATGGTGCCGGTACGGTACCAATGCAAAGTTAGGGGTACCATACATACATGGGCCGGAAAAATGGGTTCGGGGTAGTCAAAATCCGAAAATTTGGGGAGGTGGGCCTGCCGGTTTTGGGGGTCGCGGCGATTTTGGTCGGTGGGGTCAGGAACAAAAGTCGGCTTTTGATGGGTGGGTGGGCAAACCCGCCCCCGGCCCATGTATGGTACCATAAATGGTACCACCACAGGCCCCGAACGTGGGTGCACCATATATTATGGTAATGGTGCCGGTACCATATATGGTGTCGGTAACCTAAACGGCGTTAAGTGCCTGACTGTAATACAATAACTAGTAGCGGTTCTAGTACTAACAAATAAACTCAGAAAACCTTCACTTTTAGTACTGTAAAATGGCTTTTAGTGTTGGTATTGGAATTTAGAGTTGCCACTGCTGTTACTCAAGACAAATCGGTGTTTTTAGAAACTTTTTTGTCATTTTACGCCTGTTTTTTTAACTGTTAAACGCAATTTGACTGCTTAAACCAGTATTTTTTAGTCTTATTATTAATTAAAACCTGCTAAAAACGAATTTTCAGACGTTTTCATATTTTGAACCTACTCCCTGACCGTACCTACCAACCCCGGCCGGACCTGTGTTAATTGTCTGGATTCGTCTAAACTTTAATAATATGGCTTTCCAATTCACACTGGTTTCGTGTTTTCGCCTAGCCCCAATCTGATAAAAACCAAAGGAACGATCGAAAAACGTTTAACGCAACGCACACACGAAGAGCGCAAACATGCCAACAAAAACTATTTTCTAGTTAACCGTTTCAAATTCCTCCCTAATCTTTTTCGTTCGTCTAGATTTGTGTTTGTCTGAGACTCCGAAACGTACGAACAACACACAAACAAACACATGAAGAACATAAAAAGAGGTAAACAGTAAAAAATTAGTAGTATTTGCTCGATCGTTCTTCTAAATTGATTGGGCTTTTACTTTAGAAAGGGTTAAATAAGTTCCTTCCAATTGTACGAACAGTAGTAGTAAAGTGTTCGCATAATCGACCGCCTATTAATATTATGATTATTACACAAGTCAAGAGAGCAGGTGTGCCGGCACTAATTCAGAGAGCAGAGATCAAAGGAGAGCCGCCAGCCGTTTGCAGATTAGTAAACAAGTTTAAAGGGGTGTAGTAAAAATAAAAATATGCAAATAACCCAACCTGCGAGCGCCTTTATCCTCGAGCGTTCGAACAGACGAGCCGATGAGTTTTCGTCGTACTCATCGAAGTCCTCGATACGGTACTGGTCGTGAGCCCGCACCGCTATGTCCGTGGTCATACTGAACCCGCTGAGTCACTCTGAAACTATTTATACTACAATTGTTTATTTATGTATTATGTATTAGTGTACACTCTGTGGATGGGTAGGTACACTCCTTTTCCGGCTGAAATTAATACAGTCAGGCACTTAACGCCGTTTATGGTACTGGCACCATATAAGGTGCCGGTACCTTATATGGTACCACCACGTGGGGGTATCATGTAAGGTACCGGCACCTTATATGGTGCCAGTACTATAAAGTGACTGTAATAGACAAGATAACCCAATCATGCATGTAACATCCCCCAACCGACTTAGGCCAGACGGGACCTCCAGACGATTTTCTGGCAAGTAATTTTTGGAAAATTCAAATTTTCACGATTTTTTAAGAATTTCAGACACTAAAATTGTTAAGACTGCCTACAAAATAAAACCTTTTAGCTGTATTTTTTAGCCCAAAATCGCGATTTTTAGCACCCAACTCACTTCGTTTGGAAAAGTTGGAATCAGACCCCCACCTAGCCGGCGCCAGACCCTCAAACCAACCCCCTTCGGCTGATGACCTGTTACATGTATGAATCCAATAGGTTAGTTTCACAGTCAAAAACAATATTTTTTATTTTAATTAGTGGCAATAACCACGCTCTTCAGAATTTGACACTACGTTCGCAAATTCTTGGGCATGCCATGCCAGGGGTACTTTCTTTCTGCCATGGCCGGGAAAGGCAGGTAAGGTGTACCTACTTGCCATCACTATATGGACTACTGTCAGCCCTAGTTGTGCTCATTTTAGGAGAAAGAGTGGTACATAAAGCAAAAAGCTATGGGTGTTACGTACTAAGCAATAGAATGGCAATATACTACAACCCATGAAAACGGAAGAAATTCTATGTAAGCATTACGATTCCTCAACTTTTATGATACAATTGATTTTGTTACGTACTAGCTCTTGAACAGTTAAAATAACCAAAGAGTCGAAATCACCAAACAAAACCTAGTCATAGGTTTTAGTTACAAAGATTAAACTGAAGTAAATTATGACTAATTCTCTTTGGCAGGAGAAATCAAAATACTGAATAAGGAAAACCTTAAAGTAGCTTGTATATACCACTCGACTAACTATATAATTTGGACAATACGTGAGACAAACCCATACATGTACTAGGGGGGTTGGGGGGGTTACTCCCCCCAGCTGGAAAGGCCAAACCCCCCTCACCCCCCCCAAGACCGGTTAAGGGACCCCCCCCCCCGACCAAAAAATACAAGTACTAGTGGTGGCTCCAGTATTAACAAACTGGGTCAGAAATCACTAATTTTTAGCCTAAAATTCACTTGAGAAGCCTTTGGAAACCGAATTTGGCGCTTCCACTGCTGATATTTAAGAGAAATCGGTGTTTTTGGAAGCCCTTTTTGTCATTTTTTGCTTGTTTTTAGCTCTAAAAAGCTATTTGACAGCTTAAAATTGCGATTTTTAGCATCCTTACTGAAAAAAACGTGCTAAAAACGCATTTCCAGGCGTTCTGGAGCTTTTTAAAATTTTGGACCCCACCTCTGGACGACCCCCCCCTCGACCCCCCCATCTGAGGAAACCCCCCCCTACCCCCCTCCCCCCAGGTCGGCCCGGAGCTGTTACATGTATGGACAAACCAATAAACGAAACTATATAGCCTAACTTTACAACAACCTTGAAACATTTCTACCTAACCAAAATATGCAAACCTTCTAAATACAAGGTCCTATCAGTTTAGCAATTGTGTAACAGACTTCAAGCCATTCAATTCTTATTATATTACTGTCTTTACCACTTTCAACCTACAGAAAACAGAAACCGCGACTATCAGCGACGAGTATGGAAAAAGCGCCGCTGGAGTGAGTTTGATTGAGCGTCAGAGCGACCGGTAGGGACACAGCCGATTAAAGGGGGGCCGAAATTATACCAGACAGCCTAGCCACAGCCAGAGAGAGGCTCTCGCACAAACACAACCAACCAACGCCAAACGAGCGCTGGCGCGCCAGGCTGGGGGCAGCGCCGTTTTTTAGCACAGCCGTGCGATCGATCGCAGCAGTGTCGGCCGACCGACCGGCCTAGCTCACTGACTGACTGACTGACGGGCGGAATCCAATTGAAAAGGACACGCAAACTATGACTGGGCTAAATGCTGCGTGCAAACACACATAAAACATTAACCGGTTAGTTATTGCTCGTCCCATCCCCCTTATCTGTGCAGGGCGCCAGATTGCTGCCATTCGGATGGATTGGCTTGGAATGGAAGCGTTGTTAGACTAGAGTATATAAACGGATGTGTTCGCCAAACGAACAGAATACTTGAAACCGTACATGTAACAGGGGGTCTGCCCCCACCCGACTTCGGCCAGACCACTCCGGATGGCCCCCCGAGACGATTTTTCCGACCCCCACCCCCTCCGATTACTTGAGCAAATTTTTGCAATTTCAGACACAAAAATCGCCTCACAACCCCCCCCCCCGGCCGACGCCACACCCCCGCCCAGCTCCCCCTCCCATTTCGGCCGATTACCATGTATGCTAGATAGAAACCATATTTATAACTGTGTGGTAACTGGTATGTGGTAATATGTAACTAAGTGGAGGGCTAAAACTAGCAGAAAAAATGACCTAATCTTGCAAAAACCGGGATTACGGTATCAATCAGGGTCAATTGTTCAGGGTTATTATGTATCAGAATCGATGTAAAACTAAATTTTACACTATATTTGTGAATTTCAGCCAAATCGGTCAAGCTGGTCACGAGTTATTTCAATTCCCCCTCAGAAATTTGAAAATCGCCAAAAATGGCCAGTTTTTGCATTTTCAGTCAACTTTAAGGCTTAAATTTTAACATAAATACATTTTTGGAATCCCGATGGTCTCTAAATTATGATTCACTGAAAAAATTTGCAGTCACTGATAAGATCGCATTCAGCCCAACTACTCAAAAAGCTGATTTTTTGTTTGCTCAAATTAGCATTTGAGATCATGTTGCGCAGATTAGGTTACACCACAGTACCGAGCTATCGCCCCTCTACAACTTTGCTTATGAGGCAGAAAGCGCTCCGACGCTTCCATAAGGAGTCATTCGCAAAAAAACCACCAGGTCGCACAATTTTGAAACATACTTTTGTAGTGTCTCTCCAGTACTAACAAACTGGCTCAGAGATAACTAATTTTTAGCCTAAAATTCGCTTGAAAAACCTTTGAAAACAGAATTTGACGTTTCCACTGCTGATGTTTAAGAGAAATCGGTGTTTTTGGAAGTCCTTTTTATCGTTTTTTGCTTGTTTTTAGCTCTAGCACGCTATTTGGCAGCTTAAAATAGCGATTTTAGCCTCCTTACCGAAAAAGTGCTAAAAACGCATTTACAAGCGTTTAGTAGCTTTTTGAAATTTTGTACCCCCTCTGGTGGAAAACCCCTCCCCCGCGCCGGCCCAGACCTGTTTACATGTATGCTGACTACAAACAGATGAAAGATTTTGGCAGCGTAAAGAGTATACGGAGCAAGAAGAAGAAGAAGAAAGGGAGGAGAAGGACGGGCCGAAACACGACGGGGAGTGGAGTGGCAGTCGCAGTCAAATGACGCATTTTGATCTGCCACGTGTCCCCTGCGATTTATACTGGCGCCTTTTAATAAATGAGTTGTTTGCTTAGCCGCAAACCAAACCACTGCCATTGCACCTGACTGACTGACCGACAACTATAACCATGCTATAGCAATGTTTTTAAGCTTTTTAAAAAAAACACTGCTTAAAAAAGCTTTTGCAGACTCATTTCGAAATTTTTTTATTTTATTCAAAGTATGGACATTTTGTGGGCAAATCGATTAATGTCTCTAGTGCAGTTCTATCAATTTCATGTCTATTCTAACAGTAAAAATTGGTTTGACGGAAGCAGTCACTCTACCAGCAATGCTGCAGGTAGAATATCGACTTTTCAGGCTGTAACACTATATTTGAACCAAATTATCAGATTTTGTATTTAAACTTGCTTCTGAATCCGTGCGTCTCCTACAAGCATAATTTCATGCATGGAAACAATTTTGAATAGAAATGAAAATTTTAAAAAGGTTTTTTGGTCTTGGTTATGGGCAAAGGGGGCTGACCCCCTCAGACCAACCCTACCCCATCAGCACGTTTTTGGAAGATTTTTCTGTAAAAAAGTATAATAAAACGGTGCTAATCTTAAGCTATTTTACCAAAAAATAAGTTTACAATTCGCCCAACCATCCTCACCACTAGAGTTGTAAAAAAAATTTTTTTTGAAAGCCAAAAAAAGCTTTTTTTATGAAAATTTTTCATTTCGAAATTTTTTTTTTTCAAAATTTTTTCCTAGCATGAGATATAGCTTGTAGGAGATGCAAGGGTGCATCAGAAGCAACTTTAAATACAAAAACCGATACTTTGGTTCAAACATAGTGTTACAGCCTGAGAGTCGATATCCTACCTGCAGCATTGCTCACAGAGTGGCTGCTGCCCTTCAAAACCTATTTTTAGGCTTAGAATAGGCAAGAAATTGATAGAACTGCACTGCTAATGTATATCTGAGGCTAAATTCAGCGATTTTCCCCCAAAATTCCCATACTGTGAATAAAATAAAAAATTTTCGAAATGGGCCTTCAAAAAAATGCTTAATTTTTTTAAAAAAAAGCCTTTTTTTAAAAACAAAGAGCCTAACAACACTACTCACCACAAAGATTTCAAAGTCCTACCTCCTCTCAGTTAAAATGATTTCACATGTCTGCTCAAAAAAGATATCGATGCCATTGAAAAAGTACAAAGATATTTTACAAGGAGATTGTTTCATAGTCTGAACCGGTAGAAACAAACAATTTTTCCGTTCAGCTCACCTGAATGGAAAATTTTGAAACACTTCTGTGAGCTCAATTCTTGGCCGCCGTTTGTTCTGTAAATTGGTTTAGAGTTTCTTTTTGAGAAACTGTAGTGGCTGACAAATTTGCAGGATAAAATGTCTGCTTGCTGGCTTGCAATGGTTGTTCAAAGTTTTCCGTTCAGGTGAGCTGAACGGAAAAATTATTTGTTTCTACCGGTGCAGGTCTTTAAAAAGCGTTCCATTTATAGATGATGGTGCTCTCTAAATTGTGTCATATATTCTGCTCTCTCTGTCTAAACTTCAATAATTCAGGCAAATCCTTTTGGACAACTATAAACAAAGTTATGTGAAACCTGACACAGCTTAATCCTGTTGTGAAGCAGGTCAGAGGAGGCATACGTGTTCTTGCGCAAATTAGATATAGGTACCATACATGGGGGGTAGGGGGCCCCCCGGCGCCCCCGAGGGGGAAAAAAGGAAAGGAAAAAGGCCCCCCGGGACCCCCCCCATAGGTACCTAGGTAGGGTAAGCAGAGGTAGTTTGGCAGTCTAAATTTTGAGGACGGCTCATCAAAAATCTGAACAACATCCCAGGCTAGTCCTCGATTTAAAAGTTCACTAACAGAAATGTAGAACAACCTAAAAACTTGGCATGCCTGCAACTCAGTGATATGAAATTTGAAATTATGAATCCTAATTTATGAATGATACACATACACGCGCTTAGCAATGTTTCACTCTGTAATCAAATTTCTACAGCGATAAATTCATTGCATTTTTAATTGAAGAACTTGACAACTACGATGTGAATCATAACAACTTCTCAAACTCAACAATGCCACACACCAGAACACAAGTAGCAAAAAAAAATACCTTATCTTTCTGATTATTTCTATTCTATAACAAAGTCAAACTGACTACACCCATTATTATTACTGGTTCAAAATCCACTTATCTTACCGCAAATATTCTGTCTTTGTGACTGGCAGCCGCTGGAACGTTAGGAGGGCGATGACTAATGCACGAATAAGACGAATTTTACACAAAAACCAGCGCCGAATCACATTAATCATTGGCAATTCCTCAGTCTCATCCCTCTGACGAATTCCTGGAGCAGACGGATTTTTTTAAAATGCACTGAAAGCATTAGGAAATCTTGAAAATGCTTGCATTCATCAGAATTCTACTGCTATACTGAGCAATTTTACATTTCAGTGCTCGTGCAGAATTGGAATTCGATGAGGTTTTCGTGAAAACGTTTACGAACTGCTGTAATCGACCGTCGATCGACCCTGACTTTGCAAGGAACGGTGCGAAACCATTCGAAGATGTGCTATGAAATCGGCGGCAATTTGATTTAGTGGCATTTAGATTTTTCTGCTAAACAGTGTTATGCGTTGTACGGTATTTTCTAATCGGCACAATCTTGCAGGAGCTACTGTATCTGGTATTCTTTCTCTCTCGCAAGTTACTCATGTTGCCCGTTTTATGCAGTAAAGCCTGGTTGTCAGAATGCATTTGAGACCATAATTACGAAGACCGTTTTCGCATTTGTGTCCAAAGGAGTTGGAAAATCAAGACAGCCGATCACAAATGGAGGGGCCAAAAGTGACCAACTTTTGTCATCAGTTGATGACGGCTTTTTTGCACGCCGTAAAAGAACAAATTCAAAGCCATCTAAAAGTGTTTCACAGTGAGAGATGAGATGACTGGCTGGATATCCTAGGGCCGTGACTGAGATTCGTAAAAAAAAAAAAAACAAAGGAAAAATGCTTGTTACCTTTAACTATACTAGCTTTTCCTTAATACTACAGGTACCACTCGATATCGGTGATGGGAAAAACCGAAATCAACTAACGGAAACCACCTCTATTTTAGCCATCATAATTACAGCTTTTTACGATTTTTAAAGCGTTTTCTTAGTACTATAGCTACATAATTCACCGAATTTCGACTCAGAAGACCCTGACTCCTCGCCCTTCATTCAGTGGATGACCTGCACGTTGAAAGGATTATCCTCTAGATAATATTTTTGCAAACTCAATTCTTTATTCTGTCTTGTTCTAGTGAACTCATTTCTTTCTTCAACGAGAGCAAGTTTTTAAGAATTGATTACAATAAAGTGTCGCGCCATAGCAACGCATAGCTGCCAGAAATAAATTAACGAGAACGTGACAAATATTTCAAAATACAAGTTGAAAAGCACAACACCAACCTTTTTCACACTACTATGTAAGAAAATGTCGACAGATTAGTGGGCAACCAGTGCACTCATCATGCAGTGTATGAAGCTAGGCTTTAGAAAGCAGATAAGGAATAAGAATACAATGATAATGGAAATACCGTATTCTGTCTAAGGAGTGACATCCCGTCAGCTCTACTCACGGACACTAGCATAGTAGTACATACATACATGTAGGGCTGTTAAGCACAAAAGAGTCGGTCTCACAAATTGACCAGGTCAGATAACGGTGGCTGTGAATTTTGATCTCCCTTCCTTCATCGGCTCCAGTGGCAGCCACTTATTTTGTCTGGCATCGTACTCTTCTACTACACTCAGACTCTTCTCTCCATCCCAGCCTCCCATTGCAATCAATTTGCCATTGCAGTTGACTGTGCAGTGATCGCGTCTTTTTTGTGACAGAGATGCAATCGACTCCCACTTTCCCTCTCTGGGGTCCAGTCGCTGGCACAAGTCCAATTCCCTCTTTTCATAATCAATACCCCCAGTCACAAAGATGACAGACTCGATGACTGCAGCTGATGCAGAACTTCTTGCTTGAGTGAGGGCAGGGGCTGGTGAGATCTTATTAGTAGCCACCTCCACAACTGACACATCTGCACTGCGTTCTCCATTCACCCGTCCCCCAATCAAGTAGATGCTTCCACCCAACTCCACTGCACAGTGATCCTCTCGAGTGTGTGGCAGTTGGATGAAGGGGGTCCACTGCTGTGTGTTGCAGTCGAACACCTCACTCGAACTCTCTCTTTGCCCTCCCAACACAAACCACCTCCCGTTGAGAGTCACTCCAGCTGCACGATTTCTCTCAACCGCAAGAGGAGGTGCTGGCCGCCATCTCATGGCCAGGGGGTCCAGAGCTTCGCTGCTCTTCAGATAAGTCTTGCTGTCATATCCCCCAGTGACATAGATCTGATTGTCACCGAGCAGCGCTGCCACATGGCAAATGCGAGGCTCTTCCAGTTGACAGGACAGCCGTCTACTGTAACCAGGCAGCTGTGGCGAGTACAGTTCTGTAGAACTAAGAATTCCATCAGCGCTCCGACCACCAACACAGACAACAGCTGATTGGCCACCAGTGATCAACTGCCACTTCATTGGTCGATTCGTACCCGTTTCTATCGATTCCAGTTGTCTCTCGTACGCACTCATTTTGGTCTTCTGGTCAGCTGAAATAGATATTCGAATGGAGAGACTACATTTTTAAACTATACCTACAAGCACATGTACATGTGGGCTGGAGGTGGGCAATAATATGTGGTATCAGGGCTGTTGGGTCGGTTTCTTCCTCGGTTTTTTCGTTTTTTTTCGGAAAAAAACCGGTTTTTTTCCTAGGGGCTCGCTTCCAATGCTTTGAATTCACGTTAATAGAAGCCTTACAAGCATTTCCATGGCATAACTTAGCTGTTTTTCGCAAAAAAATATTGGTACCATTTTCATGAAATTTTTATTATTGTATTTTTGGTGTTTTAAAATCAAATTACTACTCTAAAACATGAAATTAGTGCATTTTGTAATAAGACTCACACTATTTCGTTGAATTCTGCAATAAAAAGCGATTGTTAAAAATTTTCTTCTGTCATCTCGGAAAATAACTTTTGGAAAAAAACCGAAAAAAAAACAGGAAAAAAAACGGAAAAAAACCGGCTTGAGTTCAAACAAACAAACAGCCCTGTGTGGTATTCTTTCTTGCCAGCTAGGGTCTAGGGCTTTCAAGCAGATAGGGGGTCAACAATGTCAGAAAGCTCCAAATCGCGCAAACAAAATCGAAAACGCGATTGGGCATCAAAAGCATCAAGGGCTCAACAAATTGAGCATCAAAAGCGATTATTTTAATTTTGCAGATACGTTTACCAGTTTTCGCGTCTGAAACTTTAAACAAATTACAAAACAAAAACTGCATCACAGAGAAATTGGAGGGGCGGAAACATATGCTCTTTGGAGTTAGATCCCGATCTGGCGGTTGGATGTTGCATGGGCGGCCCTAAATGCTACTACAACATCGCACCGTACTTTACTGTACTGTACTGTACTGTACTGTACAAGGAATAGTGGACACAAGCTGGAGTTTGTGAATGCATTGCATTGTATGTAGATTGGGTGACTAATTTTGGTACAAACGACATACCCATAATCTGCTCCTTTAGTCCGTCCAGCTCAATCGCCATCTGACCTTTGATCTCTGCCTTCAGGATCTCCAGGTCAGTTTTCTGAAACAATACACACACTTATACAGCTGGTTTGCTAGGTGGAGACCCACGAATTTTGTTAATTTCAACGGTTTCTAGTTTTTGGTCAATTTTGTAAGAATTTGACCCATTTTTGGTCATGACACATACTGTATAGTAAGGGTTTCAGCCATTTTTAGCAACGTTGGAAACACCAACTTTTTGACATTCAAAGGCCCAGAGGTGCCCGTCTACATACGTAACCACAAGATGTGTTTATTACATTCGAAAGAGAAAAAATTGCGCATCTTTTAAGGTATATTTCACGAAGACAGGCGGTGGCTAGTGCTTACGAATTTTAGGCCGTGTGTTATTATTGGGGCATGTTCGACTACATGAATCTGGAATTTTGAATCAAACGGACAAAACTTTGTCACAATCAAAAGGGTGAAGAGTAAAGGTCACACATCTCCCTCCCTTGCGAAGCAAGATAGCCGAAAACAGATTTTAAATTTGTTCATTTTGTGTAGAAGTACATCTAAAAGTCATAATTACGTACCAACACTCATTTTAAAATTTTCATCCTTGCGAAATGGCACATCTGGCTGGCCCACTTTCTCGTTCGTGCAGAGACAATTCACACAAAAAATTTGCCTTATTTTCAGTGGCGTATCCAGGGGGGTGTAGGGTGTGTTGCACACCCCCCTTTGCGGTGGAGGTAGGAAGAAAAAGTCTGTCAAAAATATAAGAAACTAATGAATTATGTACTAAAACTGTCTATTTTGTGCTCAGAATGCCTTCTAAATGCGTTTTTGAAGGCCAAATTATCAAAATTTTCTGGCCCTGGTCGGGCAGAAGCCCAACCAGGCCATTATAAACTACTAAAACTTGTAATTTCTGTTAATTTTAAGCTCGGAATGCGTTTTAAACGCGCTTTCGAAGGCTAATTTTGCTAAATTTTCTTACCCTGGTTGGGCAGCGGCCCAACCAGGCAGTTCCAAAATTTTACACCCCCCCCTTTCCAAAATCCTGGATACGCCACTGCACCTATTGTATGATTGTATGTTTCAAATTTCAGCCAATTTTGTCTAAATGGTGTCATTTTTTGGGATACCCTGTATATAAATCCCGTTTGGCTAGCACCCCCTCCCTAAAGTTTATTTATTACAACGCACATGTACACCGGATAAGCAGTAAACAACCCTTGTTGGGCCACATGCGAGGCAATCACCGGGGACGAACCCCTACTATGTGTCAAACGCGGGATGCATGGCAGGCAAGGTTGCTACCAATGCACCACAGACGCCGATGACTCCCTAGTAGATTTAGGCAGCAATCACACTTACCAGATCCTGTTCAACTTTCTGAAGTTGTGCCTTGGACTGTGTTTCCGCACTCTGTAGGGTCACGAGATCCTGTTGAACCTTCTGGAGTTGTGATTGGGACTGTGTTTCCGCACTGTGTAGGGTCACGAGATCCTGCTGAACCTTCTGGAGTTGTGATTGGGACTGTGTTTCCGCACTGTGTAGGGTGACGAGATCCTGCTGAACCTTCTGGAGTTGTGATTGGGACTGTGTTTCCGCACTGTGTAGGGTCACGAGATCCTGTTGAACCTTATGGAGTTGTGCCTTGGACTCTGCTTCAGCAGTGTGTACAGTGTTGAGTTTCTTCACCAGGTCACTGTGCTTTGCCATCTGCAAGGAGCAGCTTGTCTGAGATTTAAGATTTAAGCCTGGCGTATTTTTACCTCCTCCTCTGTTGCCTGTTCAAGACGCTTTTGCAGACCTTGAATGCTTGCTTTTGCCTCATCCACGACTTCAGCCTTTTCGTTCCACTTGGCTACAGAACCTTCTAATCTTGCCACCAACTCTTGGTGCTTCTGACTCTGGAGCAGTTACATTTTACCTCCATATTTAAGCCATCCATGCTTGTAGTATTACTTGCTGACTGGCAAACTCATTCAACTGTGACTGAACTTGCTTTAGTTTTGTGTCGGACACGGTCAACCCTGCCGCCTGACTTTGCTCAGCGCTTTCCTAAAAGCTCACGTAACAGTCAGAAAAGCGGCATTTACTTTTAGGGTATAAAACTTGCCAATTGAGAACGAATTTCAGCCAGTTGCTGCTCTGATTGTGTTGCAGACTGATTGAGCACATCCAACAGTTCTGTTTTCTGCAAAAATTGCCCTTTGATTGGAAAGCTACTGTCAGACCGAGAATACTCACCAAGCCGTCGACCTGCGTTTGCATGCTCTCTGCTCTGGCATCTTGACTCTCGCTTATGTTGGCCTGAAAACTGATATTTTCTCACTGAGAGAACAGAGCAGATTCAGTGAGTCCACCTGATACTCTGTCAATTGGTGGGCATACTGATCTAGTTCAGACTGCATGTGGTTCACTTTGGCTTCCAGCTCGGTGCCGCCCACTGTATTTTGCAGCTCTAACAGAGCACTCGTAATAGTCTGCGTGTCTGTGCTGTCAGCTAGCTCAGCAATCCGTTGCTGTACTTCCTCCAGACTCTGTGCAACTTGCTCAGTCTAAAATGTGAGCAGTTGATTTTTCTGCATGTATTGGACGACATCGGGACTTTTTGCATCGAATTGATCGCATTTAGAGATCTGACAGCGCGGCTCGGCTCGGCCTGATTGTGAGCTCTGTTTAACTCAGCTCGTTTCGGCTCGTTTGTATACACACCTCCAAGCTCGCTCGAGCTCGGCTCGCGAGCTTTAAATTTGGCGGAAAGCTCGGAAAAATAGAAAAGTAACACCATAAAATCAATACCTAAAGCTTTTCCTCACCTTTTACGCTATTTTTATCATTGATACCTTTAAAATAGTGTAGCAAACAAAGAAATTAAACGAAAATTAGCCTCCAAAAGCACAATATTTTCAAAATTTGATTAAAGTTACACATTTTTAAGTGTGTTGCGCGTTCTGGGCTCGGCTCGGCTCGGACCGCGAGCTTTCTAACCTTGATAAGCTCGCCCGATCTGGGCTCGCGAGCCGAGTCGAGCCGATCAGAGCCGAGCTTTTTCAGGCTCGTGAACATCTCTCAGATCTGTAGCACAAAGTTTTAAGTTTTTCAACAAAATCTTATAGACTCAAAACTGATAAAGGACCGATTGAGAAGAAATGGTTTTAACCAAAAGCCCATTTTTTACCGCAGACTCTTACTTGATTGCTGGCTTGTTCGTGTATGCTCTGCACTCGCATTTGCACCAATTCCAATTGGGACTTTACATCTGCCAAAGAATTGGCTGCAGTGGCTGCCTCGATCCTGGGCTCAAACATTTGAGAGATCTCGGTCTTTGTTCGGGTCAGAGCCTCCTGTAGCTTAGAGTCCTGTTCTCCGACTGTCGATTTGATTTCTTCCAGCTCCTCTTCTAGCTTCCTGAGCAGCTGCTGAATATCGGGAGGCGTCAGTTTGTGTTTGAGAGCCAAGGCCAGTGCAGAGTGTCCTTGCCAGAGTCGCTTTTCCACCTCAGCCAGCAGCTGATTGAAGTTGCTTTGCAGCGCGTCCAATGCACTGCTCAACCCGCTCTTGTCTTGACTAACACCCAGAACTCCGAACAATGGAGGTACCGGAACTGCCAGTGCACATAATAACGTCAGCACTATAACGCATTATGGTATGTAGGTATTGCGCCAGCAGCAGATGCCATGCAAATTTGAGAAAATTGCAACGCCCAGCAGATGCCAATATGTATGTGCGACACTCTGTACTACGCAAATTTTTGTTCCAGCGTAAAAATAGGCAGCATTTTAAGTTTAGGAAATTTATAACCATGTAATCTAATAAAAGACTCACAGTTTCCTGACTTGGATCTACTTAGTAGGCCCTTGCACTCCTCGAAGAACTTGTCTGATTGCTTTTCCAGCTGCTGCAGTCCATCCTTGGAGTTGGCAACCGCATCATGCGCCCTTTTAACCTCATCCCAGTTCTTCACTAGCACCGCTTCTAAAACTTTTCTTATTTCAAACAACCTACTGCATTGCATTCAAGCACCTTCCTGCTCTTTCGAGTAGAGCAGCTGGTCCACGTCATAGGCCCGATTCTTGCTGAGCGCATCGATCAAAGGTTGCAGGCTCGATTCCACGTCCTCATACTCCAGTAGTAGTTCGCTCATGGCGAACCTCCTTCCCTTCGTCTGCCGGTACTGTAAGCACAGTATGGTTGGAGAGTGACTCACTTAAACATGAACCGTTACCTCAGTGATCCTGGCCCTGGCAGCATCCCCGATCCGCAGGTAGGGCAGGATATCATCCGGGTCACAAACTGTGACCAGCTGAGCCTGCGCCCGAACCAGGCGGTCTCGGTCGTTCTCTCCTAGCGGCATCTTCTGGTAAACGTCGGGGCTTGTCTGACACTGACACAGGAGATGGCAAAGTTTTATGCTGCCCTTATCAGTGGCACTTTGTACTTTGTAGCTGAATGAATCGACTGAACAAACAGTTCAGCAGGACTGTTTAGGTGCGCCCGTTCATATTTGTGGTGTTTCTTGTCGCTCACTACATTTTATTGCCGCCTACGCGGTGTGAACGCACAATCACGTCACTTCTTTTCTTGGTTGACCGAAATTCTGTGAAATTGCTTCAGTTTATTAACTTAAATGATTGAATGATAAGGAACGTTTATTCAAACAACACAGTATAATAATTGTATTGTATTGCATAATTAATTAATTCATTTAATAATCAATAGTTCACACGACTGTGGATCAGGTATACAGCTGTACCTGTACCTGATTATCAGGTAGATTTGTAATACCCACTGATGCCTACCTGATACCTGATCGGTATCGAACTGTACCTACCTGATTTGAGTATTTTTGGTCTGAAACAGGTACAGGTATCATGCACAAACAAAGGGCATTAAATGGCAGTTTTAGACAAATTTGTCCATCAAAAAAGCGTGTTGGAAAGTTAATTCTTCATAATGGGTTTACACATTCGTACAGTTGTCTTAGCAGCAGCACAAGAAAATGCAGACCAGAGAGAACTTCCAAGATTGCTTCACTCATAGCTCATTAATGTTTCTGATCAATCGATTTCTCTATGTCGGGCGGTGTTGAGTTAGCGTATTGCCAATCGACCATAGTTCTGTCTAAAACTCCATCTTTAGTTGAGTAGATTTAGCTTGAAGACACAGTGACATACAATAAGGATGAGTTAGTCAGATGCGGCAATACGGTCCTGCATCTGTCGAGCTAAGTTGGCATATTTAGACTTAAACTCTGGACGTTTGAGAACAGTCACAAACTCCTCAAGACTCAGCTTCTGCTCTGTGTCGTTTGTGAAGGCTCTGCGCATCAATCCGTTCAGTCGCTCTGCGGCCAATTGTTCTTCGCCCTCGCCCTGAATTGATTTGCTGATTGCAGAAACGATAGCATATTTATAGGGTCTGCCAAAAAGTACAATCCAGCAGATTTTTCGCTGTAGCAAGCAACCGCAGAACTCAACTGATTTGAATAAATCGTTTTTTAATGAAAGATAAATAAATTCTTAAAAGATTGCTGAAAATTTCATTAATGTACTTTGCTTAGTTCCTGAGATATTGCCTCTCAAAATCAAAACAGTGATTTTGTTAGTGAACAAGAGGGATTTTTTATTATTCTGCACTTCGTAATAAAACGGATTCCTGCTTAGGGCTATTGGAGGCTTTAATGGTGACATAGAAACTCGGTTTACTTCAACACTAAAGTATCATTAGCCCTAGCAGTAGGAATCTGCTTTATTATGAAATGCAACGGAATCGCTCTTGTTCTTTGCCAAAATCTGTTTCGACTTGGAGGGCAAATATCTCAAGAACTGTGAATCTCAATAAAAATTGCACCAATCTTTGAATAATTTATCAATCTTTCATTCAGAGAAATAAACTTGGTGTCAGTTTTGTTTTTTCCTACTTTTCCGCACACAAAAATATCGAAAATATCGATGAGAAACATCGCGATATCGATATCGATATCGATATTGGAAAAAGGGTCGATATATCGACTTTTCGATATCGATATCGATATATCGTCGGAACCCTATCAATCTTTCAAGAATTTATATTTATCTTTCATTTAAAAAGGATTCATTCAAATCGGCTGAGATTTGCGGGTGCTACAGCAAAACATCTGCTGGGTTGTTTTTTTGGCACACCCTGTATTAGTGTTTCCGAGTAAATTTATTTTGAAATTAAATAACTATTGAATTGCTTGCTTTACTGCAAAAAAACAACCCAGCAGAGTTTTTGCTGTAGCAACCGCAAATCTGAACCGATTTGAATGAATCCTTTTTTGAATGAAAGATAGATTGACATACCGTTTATTAAGATTGCCTGCTTAGTTCCTGAGATATTTGTCCTCAAAGTCAAAACAGAGATTTTGGCAATGAACAAGACTGATAAAGAACAACCCAGCAGATTTTTTACTTTTGCAACCGTGAATCTCAACCGATTTGAATGAATCCTTTTTTGAATGAAAGACTGATAAATTATTCAAAGATTGGTGCAATTTTTATTGAGATTCACAGTTTAGTTCTTGAGATATTTGCCTTCTAAGTTGAAACAGATTTTGGCAAAGAACAAGAGCGATTCCGTTGCATTTTATAATAAAGCAGATTCCTACTGCTAGGGCTAATGATACTTTAGTGTTAAAGTAAACCGAGTTTCTGTGTCACCTGTAAAGCCTCGAAGAGCCCTTAGCAGTAGCAGAAATCCGTTTTATTACGAAGTGCAGAATAATAAAAAAATCCCTCTTGTTCACTGCCAAAATAACTGTTTTGATTTTGAGAGCCAATATCTCAGGAACTGAGCAGAGCAGAGCACATTAATGAAAATTCCAGCAGTCTTTTAAGGATTTATTTATCTTTCATTTAAAAAAGGATTCATTCAAATCGGTTGAGATTTGCGGTTGCTACAGCGAAAAATCTGCTGGGTTGTTTTTTTTGGCACACCCTGTATAATGCTGGGATAATTAAACGATTCTATATTTCTCGACATTTTCAAATTGCTACCAACATTTCAGAAATTTTATAAAATAAAGGTATAATCAAGGACAAACTTCAATGACACTGTCGATTACCGCATTTGCTCTAATAAACAGACGTTGGTAAATTTTTTCAACTGGTGTCTAGACTGTCCAAGTCTAGACTGTCCAATAGGAGGGTGTCGGTTTATTGTTTCGTGCCATGTCTAGCGAATAATTTTGAGCGTTGTTACCGTTTCAAAACTACATTTTTGGTTTTATCGGTACAACTCTGGTCTAAAATCAAGTTTTCTTGAACATTTCGTTGTAAATTTTGTTAGAAACAAACAGGCTTTATATTACATCTAAGGTGCTAAAATCTAACTATGATGCCTAGTATGATAAAGTTGTCTGAAAACTCATTCGGCTAGACCGACATATCGGTTTATTGGAGAGTGTCGGTTTATTAAAGCAAATACGGTATCCGAAGCCGGCACAGTTGGTGTAGTGGTTCAGGCTGCATAGCCACTGTGCGCGACATCGTGCGTTCATCCTCTCAGCGCGGCAAGTTTCTTGCCGCAAAGAGTTGGTGGTCGGCGCAAGGCTCCACCCAGGCCACTGAAAGCTGGTGACAGCGAGTAGGCAAAATGGGAACCGACTGGATCTGCCTAAGCACCAAAGCCGCTCTACAAAGCATGCCGCGTTGGAGAAGATCTACGATGTCAGAAGCTATCTGAGAGACCAACTATGCCGGGAGCCCTCTGACATAGGGGCACTGGCGGCCGTCGGGAGCTGTCAGATCATGGCATCAACCAGAGATGTTCACGAGCCTAAAAATCGCGGCTCGGCTCGGCTCGATTGTGAGCTCTATTTTGGTCAGCTCGTTTCAGCTCGTTTGTTCGGACCTCCAAGCTCGCTCGAGCTCGGCTGGCGAGCTTTAAATTTGGTGGAAATCTCGGAAAAAATTGAAAAGGAAGACCATAAAATCAATACCTAAAGCTTTTTCTCGCTAATTGCGCGATTTTTTATGGTTCACAGCTTAAAATAATGTAGGAAACATAGAAATTAAACGAACATTAGCTTCCAAAAGTACAATATGTTCAAAATTTAATTAAATTTTACACATTTTAAGCTTGTAGCGAGTTCTGGGCTTAGCTCGGCTTGGACCGCGAGCTTTCTAACCTTGATAAGCTCCCTCGATCTGGGCTCACGAGCCGAGTCCAGTCGAGCCGAGCTTTTTCAGGCTCGTAAACATCTCTAGCATCACCACGCCGGCCGCCCTCCTGGTGACCGGCACCCAGCAGCATGGCTAGGAGTGGCTGGCAGTGAAAGAAGGGCAACGTCTGAGATGACGAATCACAGGGGTCGCGAAATGGCCCTCGAGTCTGATCGCTGGCCGTAACGCCCCCCTGCACATCGGATCGGATTGGGATTCGGCATCCGAAATGTGCCACCGGTACCGAATCTGGTGTTACTTCCGACTTGACCGATTTATTCTTCTATTTATTACCCTCTTGTCGCAAACTGCCAACAAGACAGAAAACAAAAACCAAGTTACTTGCTTGGCGTAAATCCTATTCCTGTCTCTTTCGGGAACCAAATCGAGGGAAAGTTTTGGCACAACTTCTGTGACCTTTACGCAAGCATTGAATTCAGCGAACAGGTCATACAATATGCGCTCTGCTTTCTGGCCTGTAGTTCTCGTTGCTTCTGTAAAGCACGTTCTGTTCTGAATGTATTCGGCAATCAACAATAAATGAATCTAACTGACGGCAGCTTGAAACTGGGCTCGCTTCCAACCTCTGTGTTTCCGAATCTAAAAGAAAGAATAAGTTTACATATATTGGTTGCAAAAGAAGTACAAACTAAATCAAGCCAAAACTCACCAGAACTTCTGCTCGCTTCCCAACTCTGTTCCGACTGAGTGTCGGAACCTGCCGAGGCTTTCAGAGTAGCTGAAGAAGCAGTAATATGTAATACCTATGTCGTGTTCTTCCTGCTCTTTCGAGAAGAGCAGCTGGTCGGCGTCGTAGGCCCGATTCTTTTTGAGCGCATCGATCAAAGGTTGCAGGCTCGATTCCACGTCCTCATACACCAGCAACAGTTCACTCATGGCGAACCTCCTTCCCTTTGTCTGCCGGTACTGTAAGCACAGTATGGTTGGAGCGTGACTCACTTAAACATGAACTGTTACCGCAGTGATCCTGGCCCTGGCGGCGTCCCCGATCCGCAGGTAGGGCAGGATATCATCTGGGTCACAAACGGTGATCAAATCCGTCTGTGCCTGGACCAGGCGGTCGCGGTCGGTCTTTCCTAGCGGCATCTTCTGGTAAACGTCGGGGCTTGTCTGACACTGACACAGGAGATGGCAAAGTTTTATGCTGCCCTTATCAGTGGCACTTTGTACTTTTTAGCTGAATGAATGGACTGAATAATGTGTAGGTAGGGTGTTTAGAAACACGCAGGATTTATTTACACTGGCGCGTATGGAACCACTCTAGTAGACTAATTCATCTCAGGCCCGGGTTCTTAGCTAGATGCTGAAGAGTTTATCGTAAGAATGAGCACAGAGATAAGACGAGTGAGTGTTATATCCCCTTGATGCAGACCATGGAGCTTTTGCTCCAGTGCATGTCTCAGCAAGTGAGACATGTGTGAGACGTAAATGGATTGTGACATGTTTTTCAGAGACATAGGGGATGGACATGTTTTTTTGGGTGAGACTTAGATTGAGACATACTTGAAGGTGAAAAGTTGGAGAGACATAGGGCGAGAGATGTACAGAGACGTTCGATCATAATCAGGACTTGGATAAAATATTGATAGAGACGACTGACTGTTCTCAAGAGTCACACACCTAACCAGACAGAAGCCTATTCTTAAGACCAACACTGTGTCAAGGACTGGTCAGTGGCAGCGTCGCCGCCGAATGAAAGAACAGATGCCGATGATCACTGATGACCTAGACAGAAATACAATGTCACTTGATACACCCATACCCATGGTTATAATATTTTCATCGATGTAAACGTAAAAATATGGCGCTAGTAGAAACAAATTCACTCAAAACATCAAAAAACTACAGATATACCATAAATCGCAACTCCTTTCATATTTTCAGGTACGTCACAAGACGAAGGAGACATGGCATGATGTCTCCGAAAAAAATTGTTTTCAATACACCCTTTTCTCATGCTCATCTGATAGCCCAGGTCTGGAGTACTATCTGCCTGAAATTGTTTATTCTAATATGAAAGAATGCTTGAGTTGGACATCACCAAATAATTGACGTCTCACCTGCCATATCAAAATTGTCTCATTAAAAGAGACATGCCACCTTGATGGCATGCATGTCTCACTCATGTCTCGTTTTTTTCGCGAGGACAGGACATAGCATGGCATAGGTCGGTATCAAGGGGATATACAGTGCAATTCTTTCCTTACTCCTCCTTGGACTAGCGTCGATCCATGGCCACATCTGTGCCTGATGACCGTCCGGGAACAGAATACATCGCTGAAATGTTGATCGGATGGCACCAATGATCAGGGATCACGTCGAAACAGATTACCTCACCGGGGCATGGAATCGGATCTGAGTGAGAAGAACGGGTAGCGCAAGAGGAAAGGCAGACAAGTGAATGAAACAGTCTGTGTTGTTGTTGGAGTGGGCAATGAAACCATAACCAATTGCAGGATCGAACCATTTGACCGTGCTGGAAACTCATTGGGCCTTCCATGGTACAGAGTCGTTGAAGATGCTCTCGGTTTTGCTGCCTGTCAACAGCTCCACTTGCTCTCAGACAACCAGACGTCCTCACTCCACGCTGCCCTCATTGCCCTCGAACCACTACTACAACCTGGCGAATCCCCCATCCACATTGTTCTCTCACTCCTTCAGCAACAACTGTCCAGAGACGTAATCGAGTTTTCATCATTTCAAACAACTGTTCTCTCGCCTCCCCTGTAGGAACTGGCGTTGTGGTCCAATTGACTGGAGAGTTGGACTGACTGGCTTCTTCGCATCTGTTCTGGGTCCACGACGACCAAAGCAAGTGCCCGACACAGACTTGCCAACAAGTTTACTGGCGATCTCTGCCAAACCAACACCAACACTAACTACAACTGCCAACTACGTACTAGTGCCGGTACCACATCGCTCACCCAAATCTGGGTCATAGCAAACCCAGACACATTCTCAAGACGACAATGCAGCAACACAGTACAACGCGGCAAACACAAATTAAATAAACTACATACTGTACGAATTCAAGTCAATTACATTTGACACTCCGGCGTGAAAGCAAAAAGAAAGAACACTTTAAGTAAGTTAGTAAACCAAGCCTAAACACGCAAATCACAGATCAGTCGCGACCAGCCTGCGAACCGACCGAACCACCACCTCCACGCTAAGCGTGGGCACCTTGACCGCGCTGCTGACTGCCCAAGCCGCGAGCAAAACCGGCACCACCGCTGCCCTGGTACTGCAGATACAGGAATACAGTTTCGGCGATGAGATGAGCCGCTGGTTGTGGATTGAACCGAGTGGGCGAACCTTGCTGCATGCGGGCACCTCTCACTTGACGCAAACGACAATTACAGAAACGCTCCAGATGCATGATTCTGGCACAGAAGGTGCAATCGATGATGTTGTCGTCCTCATCGTTGCGCTCACTGCGATTGGCCGCTCTTGACTGACGGTTAGTGGGACTGCGAGAACGCCTCCACAGCAGCTGACTGAGCGCCAGGAACCCGCACCACGATTTGCCAAGATGAATCGATGGACACGCTCTTACTAAAACAAAGAAAAAACACAACGTGTAACTAAATTCTGTTTTTGTGACTGGCAGCCGCTGGAACGTTAGGAAGGCGGTGACTAATGCACAATAAGACGAATTTTACACAAAAACCAGCGCCAAATCAGATTAATCACTGGCAAATCCTCAGTCTCATCACTCTGACGAATACCGGGAGTCTGACCAATTTGTCTTAAAATGCACTGAAAGCATTAGGAAATCTTGAAAATACTTGCATTCATCAGAATTCTACTGCTATACTGAGCAATTTTACATTTCAGTGCTCGTGCAGAACTGGAATTCGATGAGGATTTCGGGAAAACGTTTACGAACTGCTGGAATCGACTGTCGATCGACCCTGACTTTGCAAGGAATGGTGCGAAGCCATTCAAAGATGTGCTATGAAATCGGGGGCAATTTGATTTAGTGACATTTAGAGATTTTTCTGCTAAACAGTGTTATAATACAGTGTACAGTATTTCTAATCGGCACAATATTGCAGAAGCTACTGTATCTAGTATTCTTTCTCACTCGCAAGTTACTCATGTTGACCGTTTAACGTATTAAGAGTCAGTCTCTGATTCGATCGAGTCTTGGTATGTCAAGTTGAAAATCGAACTTTTGCGTAGATACCTGTGCGTTGGTGTACTAATAGGCATTCATGAGTTATGTTAAACCTGCAAAGGGTTTATGGATTTGACGCTCCATTCCCGAGATACAAGCCGCCAAAAATCGGCCCGCTTAACTATGGGACCAAAATTCTCAACTCGAATTTCTTTTGTACCAATAAGAGTTTGGACTAAAAGATTGGGGATTTTAGGTAACTTTTTGAGTAGTTTAAGAATTTTCGGTCCAAAATTATTTTTGAGTAAAAATTTTTTTTGCGACCACCTTTGGCCGGCCCTAGCTCGTCTGGAACCCCCCCTACACAGTTTTTTTTATTTCAGGATTTTGTAGCGCTATCAATTTGCCAGACTATGGTGCAAAGCATTTTGGGCTGCGACCCGACATTCGTGAGATATTCGCATCCGAATGGCCAAAACCATGCAGAATTTGCTAGTTTTGCAGTACACAAAGCTATGATGCCGGATTACTTTCATTATAATAAGAGTTGGGACTATAAAATGGGGGATTTTAGGTAACTTTTTGAGTAGTTTAAGAATTTTTGGTCCAAAATTATTTTTTGAGTAAAAATTTTTTTGCGACCACCTTTGGCCGGCCCTAGCTCGTCTGGAGCCCCCCTACACGAGTTTTTTTTATTTCAGAATTTTGTAGCGCTATCAATTTGCCAGACTTTGGTGTAAAGCATTTTGGGCTGCGACCCGACATTCGATAGATATCCGCCTCCCAATGGCCAAAACCGCAGCTGTGACAACTCCAAAACTACCAAATTCTCCATGGTTTTGCCCATTCGGAGGCGAATATCTCACGAATGTCGGGTCGCAGCCCAAAAATGCTTTAGACCAAAGTCTGGCAAATTGATAGCGCTACAAAATTCTGAAATAAAAAAAACTGGGTAGGGGGGTGCCAGACGAGCTAGGTCGGCCAAAGGTGATCGCAAAAAAAAATTTTTACTCAAAAATAATTTTGGACCAAAAAATTCTTAAACTACTCAAAAAGTTACCTAAAATCCCCAATTTTTTAGTCCCAACTCTTATTATAATAAAAGTAATCCGGCATCGTAGCTTTGTGTACTGCAAAACTAGCAAATTCTGCATGGTTTTGGCCATTCGATGCGAATATCTCTCGAATGTCGGGTCGCAGCCCAAAATGCTTTACACCATAGTCTGGCAAATTGATAGCGCTACAAAATCCTAAAATAAAAAAAACTGTGTAGGGGGTTCCAGACGAGCTAGGGCCGGCCAAAGGTGATCGCAAAAAAAATTTTTACTCAAAAATAATTTTGGACCAAAAATTCTTAAACTACTCAAAAAGTTACCTAAAATCCCCAATTTTTTAGTCCCAACTCTTATTATAATAAAAGTAATCCGGCATCGTAGCTTTGTGTACTGCAAAACTAGCAAATTCTGCATGGTTTTGGCCATTCGGATGCGAATATCTCACGAATGTCGGGTCGCAGCCCAAAATGCTTTACACCATAGTCTGGCAAATTGATAGCGCTACAAAATCCTAAAATAAAAAAAACTGTGTAGGGGGGTTCCAGACGAGCTAGGGCCGGCCAAATGTGGTCGCAAAAAAAATTTTTACTCAAAAATAATTTTGGACCAAAAAATTCTTAAACTACTCAAAAAGTTACCTAAAATCCCCAATTTTTTAGTCCCAACTCTTATTGGTACAAAAGAAATTCGAGTTGAGAATTTTGGTCCCATACTTAAGCGGGCCGATTTTTGGCGGCTTGTATCTCGGGAATGGAGCGTCAAATCCATAAACCCTTTGAAGGTTTAACATAACTCATGAATGCCTCTTAATACACCAACGCACAGGTCTCTACGCAAAAGTTCGATTTTCAACTTGACATAGGGATAAGGGCGGAGACTCGATCGAATCAGAGACTGACTCTTAAAGCCTGGACGGACAGCTGCTTGTCATAATGAATTTAAAACCATAATTACGCAGACAGTTTTCGCATTTGTGTCCAAAGGAGTGGAGGGGCCAAAAGTGACCAAAAACTGATGACGGCTTTTTTGCACGCTGCAAAAAACAAATTCAAAGCCATTTAAAAGTGTTTCAGAGCGAGAGATGAGATCACTCGCTGGATATCCCAGGGCCGTGACTGAGATTCTGCTTGTTATCTTTAACTATACTAGCTATTCCTTAATACTACAGGTACCACTCGATATCTGTGATGAGAAAATCCGAAATCAACTAATGGAAAACCACCTCTATTTTAGCCATAATTACAGCTTTTTACGATGTGAGAGCTTTTTCTTAGTACTATAGCTACATAATTCACCGAATTTTGACTCAGAAGACCCTGACCCCTCGCGGATAACCTGCATGTTGAAAGGATTATCCTCTAGATGATATTTTTGCAAAGTTAATTCTTTATTCTGCCTTGTTCTAGTGAACTCATTTCTGTCAACCAGAGTAAGTTTTTAAGAGTTGATTACAATAAAGTGTCGCGCCATAGCAACGCATAGCTGCCAGAAATAAATTAACGAGAACGTGACAAATATTTCAAAATACAAGTTGAAAAGCACAACACCAAACGTTTTTACATTACTATGTTAAAAAATCTCGACAGATTAGTAGACAACCAGTGTAGTCATCATGCAGTGTATGAAGCTAGGCTTCAGAAAGCAGATAAATAAGGGATAAGAATACAATGATAATGGCAATACAGTATTCCGTCTAAGGAGTGACATCCTGTCAGCTCAACTCACTTGCATTCCACCAAACACCAACTGCCAGTGTTGCCAGGTCTGCAGACCAAAAAACCCCTAAATCAGAGAAAAAATTCCCCCAGAAACCCCTAAAATTTTCAGAATACCACCAAAAATCCCCCCAGATTTAAAATGTACTTTTAGAGCTGATGGAAGCTGAATTTCACATTGCAGCATAAGATAGATATAGTGAGAAACAGAAAGAATGAAATTTATTACGTTCACAACTAAATTGCGATCAGACCAGGCATCAATCAGACAGCAAGAAAACTACAGAATTATAATGAAATTTTCTGAAACTTTGTTTCAAGTTATGACACGGTTTTAGTTTACTTCACATTGATTCTAATGTAGGTTACATTTTTTATATAATGCCGCGTATCCACTCAATTTTTCTAATTTTTTTCACTGTTGCAAAAGAATTTCTAAAGTTGAGTTTTGAATGAAAGCTCCTCATAAAAGTTCTTGGGAATACAGCATGTCAAACCTCGATTTCTTTTCGTCGACAGATGGATGACACATGGACGACTAAAAACTACTTTTTACTCATCCATGGATGACATAACATTTTTTCAAACAAATTCGTTGAACATTGATTCATCACTGATAAAACACAACATTAGTCTGAACAAGAAAATTCTCAAAAACCCCCAAACCCCCAAAAAATCCCCTAAATTTTAGCAAATTGGCCCAAAAAACACGCAACCCCCAAAAATATCCAAATCCCCCCAGATTTGTACCCCCAACCCCCAGATGAAAATTTCACCCCCAAACGGTGGCAAAATACCCCCAGATTTGGGGGTAAAACCCCAAACCTGGCAACCCTGCCAACTGCACTAGTGTAGTAGTAGTAGTACGTAGGGCTGTTAAGCACAACAGTCTCACACACGAATTGTGACCAGGTCAGATAACGGTGGCTGTGAATAAGGCTCTCCCTTCCTTCATCGGCTCCAGTGGCAGCCACTTATTTTGTCTGGCATCGTACTCTTCTACCACACTCAAATTAATCCTCTCTCCATCCCAACCTCCCATTGCAATCAATTTGCCATTGCAGTTGACTGTGCAGTGATTGTGTCTTTTTTGTGACAGAGATGCAATCGACTCCCACTTTCCCTCTCTGGGGTCCAGTCGCTGGCACAAGTCCAATAGCCTCTTTTCATAATCATAACCCCCAGTCACAAAGATGACAGACTCGATGACTGCAGCAGATGCAGAAGTTCTTGCTTGAGTGAAGGGAGGCGCTGGTGAGATGTTCTGAGCAGCCACCTCCACAACCGACACATTTGCACTGATTTGTTCATTCACCCGTCCCCCAATCAAGTAGATGCTGCCACCCAACTCCACTGCACAGTGACTTCTTCGAGTGTGTGGCAGTTGGATGAAGGGGGTCCACTGCAGTGTGTTGCAGTCGAACACCTCACTCGAACTCTCTCCATCCCCTCCCAACACAAACCACCTCCCGTTGAAAGTCACTCCAGCTGCACGATATCTCTCAACCGTCAGAGGAGGTGCTGGCCGCCATGTCATGGTCAGGGGGTCCAGAGCTATGCTGCTCTTCAGTTTAGACTTGCTGCTATATCCCCCAGTGACATAGATCTGATTGTCACCAAGCAGCGCTGCCACATGGTCAGATCGAGGCTTTTCCAGTTGACAAGGCAGCCGTCTACAGTAACCAGGGAGCTGTGGCGAGTACAGTTCTGTGCAACTCTGACCACCAACACAGACAATGGCTGATTGGCCACCAGTGATGGACTGCCACTTCATTGGTCGATTCGTACCCGTTTCTATCGATTCCAGTTGTCTCTCGTAAGCACTCATTTTGGTCTTCTGATCAGCTGAAATAGACATTCGAATAGAGAAAGCACATTTTCAAAACTCTAGCTACAAGCATACATACATGTGGGCAGGAGCCAGGAGTTGGAGGTGGGCAATAAATATGTGGTGTTCTTTTTGCCAGCTAGTGTCTAGGGCTTTCGAGCCAGACATGGGCAAAAGGGGGCTGAGGGGGTTGGCCCCCCTCAGGCTCTGACCTACCCCCTCAGCCGACCGCTACCTAGAGATGTGCATGGGCACCTATTTTTCGGCCCGGCCCGGCCCGGCGGGCGATCAGGTGAGGCATGCCCGGCCCGCCATGCCCAACGGGCATCAAAATCGGGCCCCGCCCGGCCCAGGGGGGCCTGAAAATAGTGCCCGGCCCGGCCCGCCGAAAATCCAGCCCGGCCCTGTCCGGCCCGTTAATTTTGCTTTGTCTTACTAAATTTTTGAAAATTTGGCATGAATTTTCAGATTAAAAGCTAAATTTCATGTTAAGCTTTGGAAATTGGCA